>OY365812.1:40166814-40331030 GCA_959347315.1 Bimastos eiseni | reverse complement strand
ACAGAGACAGAGAGACAGAGACAGAGACAGAGAGAGAGACAGAGAGACAGAGAGACAGAGACAGAGAGAGAGAGAGACAGAGAGAGAGAGAGAGAGAGAGTGGTGGGAGGCATGAGCGGAATGACGAACGGATGGTTGGTAGGGTGGGATGGAGAGAGGGAAGGGACCAAATTAAAACAGCAAAGACTATATAAACAAGAGGCTATGACGCATCTACGCAAACGTGACGCCCAACCGCAGTGCCCTCAGTGAAGCCCTACAGGGAGTGTTATAATGGACCTCCGCGGTCCAACACGAGGCAGTCAGTTGAACAGTTGAACAAATGCACGGATGAACAAATGCACGGGTGAACAGATGCACGGATGAACAGATGAGCGCGTATGAACAGATACACATCGTCGGATACGGATCCAGAAGCGTCAATGCCCCTCTGAGTGATGGAGGCAAACCCTTCAGTTCCAAGTGTCAGAAAGGCAAGGTAATTCCTCCATACTAATAAATTGTCCTCTTACCTGAAATTGGAGGCATTTGCCTCCGGAGCCCCCTATCTGGACGCCCATATACTGATATAGCCTAAAACACCAAACATAGTATGTCGATTGCTATACATAAAACTAAGCGCAGTATACAAGGTCATAAGGCACAGTTACTTCATTCTACGAATCAGTTTCGACTTTCCAAACCAAGAAACCAAACGTACTTGTAGTTCTGAGAATCGATATTAACTACCAGTAGCAAATATCACGAGATATGGGCTAATTCACCAAATTTAGTTACTTACAAATAATTCTAATCAATTCTTGCCATATTCCACAAATGCTGGCAATTTGATGGCCATCGAAAATTTCTGAATTTTTGCCAAATCTGACAAATTTAAATAAATTTTTGCCAAACACCCAAAATTTTCAGACATAGCCCACTTCCGCTTCTAAGATATTATGTCCCTTATGTCTTGTTGATTCTATTTCTGGTTCCGCAGTTATCCGCGAACTATTTTCCACAAAAAACTGAAAAGTTTCTGGAAGGAGATGTTTATTTACTTAAGGTTAATTTATTTGTATTTGACAAATGCGACGGGCGAGGGAACCGAAATGTCGCAAACTCCCAAGTTGATCGTAAAAAAATCATTTTTATAACCCATTTTTATCTATATTTTATAAAGCACGTATTTACAATGTATCACATAGCCCCGTTATAACCGTGATAATATGGCATAATATGGCATATGCATATTTAGGCTTACTTTAATAGGACTGGAGATATCGTCTTAAGATATTATTATGTCAATGAACAGAAATTATTGAGACATATTCATTTATGGATCAGAATATGTAATATATATATATATGTATATATATATATTGGATACTGATATATATTCAATATATATATATGAGACATATTGTGACATATATATGTATATATGTACATATATATCCAAGAAAAATGAGATAGTATTTTCATTGACCATATCATGAAAAATTATAACATGTCACAACATGAACATATTATTCATGTTGTGACCTAGATATAATTATGCATATGTATGAGATCTCTCCTTCATCGTATTTCCATTTCCCATACATACGTACATAAATTCATGTATAATTTTATTAATGAACCGATCGTGACCTAATACATCTTGTATTCATTGACAATGATTTGATCAGAGTCTGAATGCATGAATCATTAGAATTATTGTCTGTGTGCGCGTGTTGTGCGTGATTTCTCCGCTTCCTTCTTATCCGTTTTCTCCACATCCCAACTGAAGCCAAGGGAAATAATGACCCAAGATCCTCCCCTCCTCCTCCTCCTCTTCTTCTTCTTCGTCGTCTTCCTCCTCCTCCACCCCCTCCTTCTCCTCCTCCTCCTCATACACCTCCCCGCATTCCCTTCCTCTTCCCTACCTCCTCCTTCTAACCCTCTTCTTCTTCCTTCTCCTACTGTTCTCTCCTTCATCGTCTTTCCATTTCTTTCCATCCATTGCCTCCTTCCTATATCCCTCTCTTCGATAGTCAACGGAAGGGAAGTATTTGTTATGCAGTAAATTATAATTGCAACGATGAGAGAAGAAGATAATGATGACGACGACGACGATGACGACTGACATTATGATGGTGTTAATGATAATGATGGTGATAATATATGATTGTGACGATGAAGATTATAATGGCGATGATTTTGTTGCTGTTGTTGACAACGACGACGACTAATAAGATAATGAGTGGTCTTCAACGAACGTACAATCCCGGCAAATTATACCAAATGGGCGACATAGAAGTTATCACTCGAAGATAAAGACATTCACAAGAACGAATGTTGACGTCTAGGTAAAACAAACAAAGACCGGATTTCAAAGGGAATCATTCCAACTAAGCCTAGGTCACGTGACTTCACTTAAATCTGACAATGAGATTAAAATCCAGACAAGTACGGTCTAGACCCGTTCAAACGAGATAACATTGGATAAGATTAGAAAATATCAACCCTCCCACTCAACCCCCCTTCAGCAGAGCCACCAAAAGACAGCAAGCACCGTTGTTCAGCAGAG
Organism: Bimastos eiseni; assembly: GCA_959347315.1. NCBI lineage: Eukaryota > Metazoa > Annelida > Clitellata > Crassiclitellata > Lumbricidae > Bimastos > Bimastos eiseni. Next base: position 40,328,479 of record OY365812.1, on the reverse strand, counting down.
ACCGGGCCAACGCCTTCAGGCCGGCAGCGTTGCGCTGCGTTGGCTGCGTTGCGTTCGGCCGGAGTCGACCGGCGCCTGTGCTGAGCCCACTGCGCTCACCGTTCCTCCTCAATCCCTTCTGTGTATTCGCCGGTGACCGCTTTTACAGAGATGGACATTTGGTAGCAAAGGCTTTCGTTGCACCGGTGTAAGTATGGCTTATGGCGCTATAGAAATGCTTGAATATGTATGTACTTATGTAAATCGATTTTTGTGTGTGCGACTTACGAATGTGTATTTACACAAATGGTCATGTTTGTACGCGCTATGCTCTATGGTTGCGCTCGTGAATAAGCTGGTGCCCTGCGCTTGGCTTTCGAGTGGCGCTTCAGAAGCGTGGAGATTACGATTGCTATTGTATCGCAGTGAAGCTCACGAGAGAGGCGCTGCTGAGTTTGTTTTGTTGATTGTGTTCTGATTATTTTAATTTGTCTGCTAAAATTGATTATTTAATTTATTCAGTTTGTTCATTAGATCATGTGATCACTCGAACCCTTGTTTGTTCGTTTATTTAATCATTCGATTCTTCATTGGATCGTTCGTTCATTAAATCGTTCGTTCATTCGATCATTTGGTCAATTGCGCATTCATCTAGCGCCCCAATAAAGACTCTTTTATTACTCCCAGTCAATTAAGCAATTGCTATTTCTTGTTCTGTTATAGCCAGAGAAAACGGATCTTTTCTCGCTTATGAATTGTCAGCTCCACATTCCTAACAACTCGCATTCCGATTGTAGCGCTATAAAATTCACCGGATTATATCAACTTGAATTGGATAATCAACTGTCAAACGGATTATATCAGATTATATTATTCTCTGGTTGATCGATAGCACCACGCGTTGTAGGCCTATCACCGTTTGAACCTGGGTCAAAAAACACCCAGCTCACCATTAGGCAAAGACAACGCTTTATTTGACGTCAGATTCTGTCACTCGTTGCGTCAAAAACACAGATTCGACGCTTGAATTCTGGTACCACTTACTCGAAAAAAGCGAAGCCATTTAGTCGTTATACACCGCGCTCAGAAAAACGTGTTGTGGATCTCTGCCTTGCGTGTGGAGGGCGTTTGTTTCCGCTTGCGTCATTGGCGCGTGTGTGTACGTTTTGGAAGGCTTACTTTGTGCGTCTGTTTGGAGTAGGATGTGTTAGAATGGGTGGATCGGGAAGTAAGAAACTGTCTAAGGAGGACCTCTCCTTCCTCATCGATAATACGAATTTCACAAAGAAACAGATCAAGGCATGGTACAAAGGTTTTATGGTAAGCCACCTGATTGATTGATTGATTGATGAAAAGACTGAATGACTTGATGACTGACTGGGTGACTGATTGATTGATTGATTGACTGATCCATAGTAACATCTTCTTAATGATTGACTTGCTGACTTATTGATTGAATGGCTGGCAGACTTATTTATTCATTGATTGACTGACTGGTGTATTTCTTAATTGGTTTATCAGTCAACTGGTAGGTTCATTTTTTTGACAATAGGTAGGTTTATTATTCTCCCTTAGTATTTTATAGTTATCATTAGATTTGTCATTATCATAGACACCGGTGTCAAGTTTTATTTGTAATTAATCAACAATTATTGATTTTAAGTGACCATATCTAGTAATCTTTAAAAACATTTTCGTCACGCATTTGAGTATTTATAAGTTGTTCTTAATTTAATATTCACATTCTCATTTATTCAAGAACTTACAGTATTTGATGGATAATTTATTTATCTATTTAGTTGGTCAATTGATCTCTCTAATACTTCGTTCGTTGATGTCATTTGATGACCTTTTGTTTTTAAAGCGATTTACTTCAGCGTTATTTAGAGTCCCAGGGGATCACCAATCGACCAGGATTTGAACCCCGGTCTTCCATCCATCTCCCTCACTCCATGTCAGCGGATAATCTGGCTGAGGTCCTGGGAAAGGCGTCACCGGTTAGGGGAGCGGGTCCCCGTGGACCCCCACCCCAGAGGAACCGCGTCCCTCAGTGCGCGACACAGCCAGCGGCAACAACACGCTAAATGGCTCGATTGGAAAAGACGGTGTCTTGCCACGCGTCTATGGTCAGAGGGAAGCCGCATCGGGTGGGAACAGGTTCATGCTGCACGGCATGTGGATGGTATCAAGATGTTGAGTGCATTGTAGGCATATGTATGTAATAATATATTTATCTCTATTGGTTTATGTAGATATGTATTAATTATGCATTTATTAATGGTTGCAAGAATATCTATTGATACTTATGCATGCATGCATGGGTATATGTGTGGTGGCATATGTATGTTTGCATGTATTTATTCGTATATATTCATTCTTTACAAAGATTTATATAGCACCTCTTTAAGGTTACTACACTGGGATGCATGCTCAGTTGTAGATACATGGTTCAAAAGAACAGTCTTAGGTAAACGTGGAATGTCTCAGAATGGGGAGTAAACGTAGTGCTCATATACAAAGGCGACGGACCACCGAGAAGGCATCAAGGAGCACGTGATGTGTGTACAAGGAGCACGTGATGTGTGTACGTGGATACATTACGTCCAGTCCCAGCGATGATAGTTTCAATGGACGACGCTAAGTGTATTTGAGAGAACACAAAAGAGTTGGACCTTTAATGGTTTATCTCGGAACTGTGGTTAAGTGTTGAAGCGTATACAGGCAAACATAACGAGAGAGTAACGAAACACTGTGAGAGTAAAAGTGCATTTCAATAAATGATTCATTCTACTATCATTAAATACCAGACGATCAAAGAACATTTTTGTGATTATTTTAAGCGTCATTTAACGTTGAGATTGTAGCGAATGACAAGTCCATGCAGTCAATGTGATGGTAAATGATGATCATGACCATGAACTGGATCTATACGACCCTTGACCTCGTCTGAACATTCAGTTGATTCACATGAATAAGAAAATGCTAGATTACGATGACTCGCGAAGATTACCGGGTTTCTTTTACCAGATCGACCAGTCAGCTTAGCTAGCTATATAATGCATGACTAGATTGACACCCGGTGTCTATATGTGACACATACACTGATGTAGTTGGACTGATATACCACAGAACTTTGTAATAGCAATATAATTCAGCATTCACACGACTTTCTCGAGAAACACTTTCCTCGAGTTGGGGAAAATGTGAGAGCTATATCTCGTGAGGGTTAACGAACAGCTGATCAGCTCCAAGAGCTGATAGAACAATAATTCTTTTTCAACAGAGGAAATTGATTCCTTATATTTCAGGTGGTAAATTTAACTATTCGGGTCTTTCGGGGAAAACTCAGAACTGAGGATAAATCCGCCCAGACATGTGCAGCTTCATGCCTCTGTCATACTTAGTTTCGCCACGGCTCTGATTAAGATCTGCACGGCACATCTGCTCCGAAAATCGACGAGTTGCGACGTGCCTGACATAAGAGATTTTTTGTGTAGGTGTGTTGATAAGAAAGACGAGGTTGTGAAGACGGCCTCAATGAGTCTCAAGCTTTAAGTGTTGTCATCCTATACAGACCCCTTCATTCTTTAGATTTGTGGGTTCCAATGATCTCTCAAAGTCCTACCCACACCTCAACGAAGTGAAGGGTGCAGCAGTGGAATCGGAGAGAATCTGCCATCAGTGGTGAAGGCTTTGGCAGAAGAACCATCAACGGGGTTACGCGAGGTGGAAAGGCGAAGACGAAACCCTGGAAGAGCTGTTTAACGTGGGAGTCAACGCCTTCTCTGATATTGGATAGTATCAGAGCAAGTCCCAACCATGGAACTTCCGTATGGCGGAAAGTGCCAGGGTCGAACGGACGGGTGCAGCAGGAAATGAACGAAAGAGCTCCAGTGCATGACTACGCCACTGGTTGCACTCTGCCAGTGCCAGGCCCAAGCTGGAAAAAGGAAGAGGGCGAAACCAACGATCTTTGTTATCACACAGTATCGTTAAACTGCACCTACCACCAGCTCCAGAGTAATGAGAGAAGCATCGGAAAATTAGCCAACACGTAGAATTCAGCGCATAATCAACTGACAGAAATGACGACCGAGTCCAAGTCCAGGATCGGTTCCCCTAACAAATGCAGGTACAGTAGGAACCAACCGTGCGAAACCCTAACCTGATTGGACGCGATGCGATCGTCTCATTGCTACCGTTATATGGAATCCGTCGTCGAGGCTGTGTCGACGACTACGACTTCGTTTCCATGGCAACGACTGAGATGAGATTTCCTTGAGCAAGACTCGTTCTTATATAGCCAACGGAAAATAACTCTTCTTCCCTCCCTTATTCACTGCCTTCCTGCCTGTCTGTCCATCTATCTGTCTGTCTGCCAGCTTGCCTCATTCTCTGTCTGATAGATTTTACATCTCTGCTGTCTGTCTGCCTCTGCCTCTGCCTCTCGTTTCCTCATTCCATCTTTCCTTCCATCTTTCATCCCTTTCTTTGATCCGTCCATCCATCCATCCATCCATCCATCCATCATACCCTTTTTCTCTTATCTTTCTTCCCTTCATCCTTACATCCATCCTTCCATTTTCCATTCCTTCCTTCTTCCCTTCCTTCCTCCAGTCCTTTTTTCCATCCACCCATCCTCCACGGCGCCTGACATCAACACGCCATTTAGACGACACTCCGCATCAGCTAATCCGGTTTTCTCCCGTTTCACCCAGAATGCATTGAGCCTCGTGATGGAAACGGTGGCGGTCATTTTCAGTCCATTAGACGAAAACAAACGACAAAGGGTTGCATGGACTTATATATATATATGTGTGTATATATGCTAATAACTACACACAGTGGATCATATATATATATATTCGTATGCATGTATAGATGTATAGATATACACATGCGTGATCTAATGTATATACTCCATTTTAAATAAGTTTGTATGTGTGCATATTTCTGCGCGTACGTGTATGTATACAGTTTGTATGCTGGCATGTTTGTATGTTTGGATGTATGTACGTATGTTTGTGTGTGCACATGTGCGTATATAAAGTCATCTGACTCCGTGCGTTTTGCCCGTTACTTCGCAGCTGAATAATGCAAAAGAGTCGATCGTTGAGCGGAGAGCATCTGCCCCCTTGCCTCTGCCATGCGATGCTCGACCCAGGGCAGTGCCCAGACTATAGCCATCCATTTTGCATGGAGTGGTGGCAATTTAAAGGCAGACTTCACAGAGTTACATTCGACCGTTCATTCATTCGTTCGTTCGCTCGTTCGTTCGTTCGTTCGTCCATCCATCCATCCATTCATTCATCCATTCATTCATTCATCCATCCATTCATTCATTCATTCATTCATCCATCCATCCATTCATTCATTCATTCATTCATTAGTTCGTTCAACAAGGACAACAACGAGAATTAGAGTCATTTCCAGACAAATTACATCGACAGTTAGCAACATACCTAAATTCATCAGGGACCCTGATCAAATAGGGACCAAAAACAACAACAACAGGATGATGATTATGATGATGATGATGACGACGACTACGACTGCGACGATAATAATAATAATAATAATAATAATAAAAACAACGAAAACAACAATAATATTAATATAGTAATAATGATTATAATAATAATGATGAGAAATTGATGATGATAATAATAATGATAAATTGATAATGTAATAGCAATAATAATTATTATTATTATATTCTTCCTTGGCCATTAAAACTGACATATCGCAGTATAACAATAATATCAACAATAATAATAGCAACAATACTGATATTAATAGTGATATTATTAGGCCAGAAAGATATCGTCGAATAACTATCCAATAATTCTTGTCAATCTGAGATTTTAGTTTCTAGAGGAAGCATGGTCAGTCAATAGATCGCTAGGTGGCGTCTCGTCTATGATACAGACGACCTTTGCAGTGAAATCGATGAATCAATTGATTGATTGTATTAATTATGCGATCTATCGATCTTCAGTCTCTGTGCTATGGATCGGTCTATCAAACGCTGCGTTTCTCAACAGAGGAAGCAAGAAGAATGTGATTGGATATATATATATATATATATATAGAGAGAGAGAGAGAGAGAGAGAGAGACAGACAGACAGACAGACAGACAGACAGACAGAGACTGAGAGAGAGAGAGAGATAGAGAGATATATTATATATATATATATATAGAGAGAGAGAGAGAGACAGACAGACAGACAGACAGACAGACAGAGACTGAGAGAGAGAGAGAGATAGAGAGATATATTATATATATATATATAGAGAGAGAGAGACAGACAGACAGACAGACAGACAGAGAGATAGAGAGTCTGTCTGACTGTCTGTCTGTCTACCTGTCTGTCTGTCTACCTGTCTGTCTGTCTAGTAGTGCAGCGTAGCAGTTCTAGGATAATGTAGCGTCGAATAGTGAAGAGTAAGAGAAATGTATTGTTAATTATGTAGAGTAGCATATTGTAGGGTAGAGTACTATATATGGCGTCGAAGTGTAGTCATTTTGCTTTGTAGAAAAGCGTATGGCCAAATATTGTAAAGATGTGTAGTGTTCAATAGTTTATTGAGGATTGAGGATAAGTGTGTATTGTGAATATAGCAGAGATTGGTGTATAGTAGAAGTGTCCTTGACCTTGACCTTTCTTTCTGCCATGTCAAGAGGGACTGTCCGAACGGCCAGCTGACCCGAGACAAGTTCCTCGAGGTCTATTCGAGCTTCTTCCCTCAAGGAAACGCCGACAAATTCTGCGAGCACGTCTTCCGGACCTTCGACTCTGACAACAGCGGCAAGATCGACTTCAAGGAATTCCTACAAGCGATCAACATCACATCGTCCGGGAAGCCAGAACAGAAACTCGAATGGGCGTTTAATATGTATGACGTCAATGGTGACGGAACGATCGAACCATCGGAGATGGCGGAAATCATCGGGGTAAGAGATGATTAATGGATAGCAGATGAACGGACGGACTGACAGAAATGCAGATACACAGAGAGAAAGGCAGACAGACAAATGGACAGATGGACAGACAGGCAGAGAGAGAGAGAGACAGAGAGAGACAATGAAAGAGACAGACAGACAGACATAGAGAGAGAAACAGTGAGGCACAGATAGACAGACAGACAGACACACAGACAGGCACGCAGGCAGAGACAGAGACGAGCAGCCTGAACTACCGAGACCAAATTACACTAATCACCACTCAACAGAAGTAAACACACAGAAACCAGACGAATGGAGAAAGTAGTTAAACTGACAGACAGACAGACAGAAAGTAAGAAAGAAAGACAAATAGGCAGGCAGGCAATCAGGCAGGCAAAGGACAGACACTCATACATGCCTACATACATACACACATACAAACACATATGCACACATACATACATCCTATATGCATTGTACAGCCTTAGTCGTTTTCATTCTATAGGCAATATTCAAGATGGTGGGTCCGTCTCTATCGGTCTCCGATCCCAGCGATACTCCGGACAAGCGGACTCAGGAGATCTTCGACAAGATGGACGAAAACCACGATGGAGTCCTCACGAAAGAAGAGTTCATCAAGGGCTGCATGGCCGACGAATTCCTCTACCAAATGCTGACGGCAGACACAAGCGGATCCCAACAGTAGCCCCCTCCCGAGCCCAAGCCTGGCCCTGCCAAAGACTTACCGCTTCCGAGGATATTATTATGGCATTTTGACTGTTTCCGGCTACCTAGGAAACAGAGTCTCTCCCCTAGAAGTGTTTTCCCCAGAGAATATAGTTAGGAACGGATTTTGGTTCTATTACCCCAAGAAGGGTGTGCTTTGGAATTAATTTGCCCCTCTGGATGCTGTACTCGCCTGGCGCTTTAGATGCTTTGAGTTGGCGATTACAATTACGACATTCCAAATTAAAGTATTCCGGAGAAAGAAAATTCTTCATCCCTCATTGAAATGATCTTTACTCCGGGATAGACTATTCTGGTAGTGCTAGAGTCAGGTTTGTTATAAAGTTAAAAGTGATAATTTTGGCAGATGGATATTCTAACCTGATCATATGACGGTTAAATATTTTAACACTATATGCTACCACTGCGAAATGAAAATTATGGAAGAGTGGAAAGAGAAATGGGGAAACATTATTTCAGTTTGGGGAGGCACCAGTCTGGGGAGACTCTGTTTTAGGAGTTGATGGAGTCAAACCATCGATGCCGAAACCCTGTAATCCAATAGCATTGCATCTGATCGCCTTCATTTGCGATCTATTTTGAGTCCGTGGCTGTTTACTGAGACTTTCTTAAATTTTCTGTCCGATTTACTTCTAATCTGAGGCTCAGAAGTTTCTTGAATTTCCAATTGGACGAAGTAGATTTTGTCACAGCTTGATAATGAAAGTTTTATTCCTAAATTTTTATTAAATTATCCAATTCGGCCAGTTTGCTAGAACGAGGAGTTGTGAGCTTAATCTTTATTTGTAAATGAGTGATCCGAAGTCTTCGTATATTTTATAAACGGCATTTAGCTGAACAAAGTAATAGCTGCTTTTATCTTTGCATTTCGGTGCTTTCTAGGTATCTTTATTATCAATCCGTTTATTGTTTTTCAATTTTTCTCAGGTCACATATTGGCATTTTCTGTTTTATTCCGCTAATCACTTAATATCTCATTTTTGACCCCAATCATCAATTCTAATCTCACCAATAGCGGACTCTAATTAACCAACTCAATCTTTGCCTCTCTTTCCTTTCCAACCAATCGCCTTCTGCCTCTTTTCTTTACATCCACCAATCATGGATTATTTATTTTTATCCGACCAATCACGGATTCTGAATTTGACAAAAAGATCGTCCTAATTAGTTAAAACTGCCAAATTTCTTAAATGTTTTTGCAAATGTCTCAATTTTCTCCAAACAGATACTGAATCCTTGGCCAAAAGTTTACAAACTTTTGTCAAAGAACTCTGGCGAACATTTCTGAACCGCGTTATCAGCTCACTGATCGTAATCGTAATCATAGTCTCCAAACGTCTAAAGCGCTCCAAGAGAGACAAGCGCAGGGAACTAGCTTACTCAAGAGGGCTTCGTCGGTTAGTTGTGGTTGTCCAAATGTGCAGTCCGAGGGAGGTCAGCGTCCGGTTTCTAGAGAAGGCAGACGGGTGTCATTTAGGTCGAAAAACGGAAGGTGGCTTTTATTCCCAAGATTTTGTATTTGGAGAGTGCTGAAGACATCTCCATTTTGCGAGTACCACGAGTTCTAACGTTGGTTGGATGCACGCTATACGAGTTCAACTACATCATTGTTCCGTCAGTGCATATCATATTGATGCCTACTGTAGGACCTACGCCGATGCATACTATGTCAATGGCGTCCTGCTTAATACAATTATAGTCAAAGTGGCAGCGGCGAGAAAGGCGTTTAAGCCAAACTACTGCTGCTGCTACCTTCACTAATATTACTACCACAGCGCTATTACTACTACTGCGACTACTTTTATTAAAATTAATTGAAAAATTAGCATGATCAGTTATCACTCTCATGTATACAATCGCTTTATATAATCAAGAGTACATTTATTTGACATAACCTGTCTGATTAGCGAGTTTTCGTGTTGGCAGACTTTGAATTATTTACTTAATTACGAGCTAAATTATCGATAATTAAGGGTCGCCTTAATGTGGAGGATTGTGGACGATTTGATACAAGCTTGAGAATGACTACATACCTCTTTACTTTGTACTGCTGGGAAATCTCGTTATATACATTCCGCAGTTTCACTTTCCAATCCGTATTTGGTCGCATCCTATTCGTAACCATAGCAACGTTACTTAAATACGATTTGCATAGAATGAATTTTATGCGGTAGGCCTTCGGCGTGGACAGATATATGACAGGTTTCGTGTGTTATACGGTATGGCTCGGCGTAGTATGTTATGATATGGTCAGGGACTCAGAGTATGATTATGAAGGATAGGATGGCATGGTATGGTATACGTCAAAGAATGTTAGGGTATAGGTAAGGAATGTTTTATTGAGAAATGTGCGACTTTAAATCGTGACTTAAGATTTTAGATTAACTAATGATGATGACTATATTGATGAGCAAGACAATACGAACCTATTCAATTATAAATTGGATTAACTACTAATTCATGACGGTTTGAAAACTATGTAGGTGTTATCGTTGGTTAATTAAAAATGAATTTTCGTCTAAATATTCAATGACGTTTGGAAATGGTCATTAATCGAAATGCTGGTTAAAATGCGCATCTGTTTGCTTTGATGGGCACTTCTGAAATTAGCATTTTCTGGCTGTCTGTTTGATTTCTGTCTAGTAATTTGTCACTTAGCTACTTTATCAAACTCTTTACTTTATTGCCTGCGGGATCCCTCCAGCGACTTAAACATGAAGCAAAATAATTAAACAACGTCAGAAATAGTATGGAATGTTATCATTACCATTATCATTATAATTATCGATATTATCATTACTATCATTATCATAATCTTTATCAATATCATCAATATTATCATTATCATCGTACTCATTATTATTCTTATAATTATCATTATTATTATTATTATTATTACTATAATTATTATTACTATTGTTATTATCATATGATTATTATGATTATAATTATGCCATTACTATTAGTTATCGATTATTGCTTATTGTTGTCGTACATTTCTGAAGCATTGCCACCTAGTGATCAAATCTCAATCGACGGCGAGTGAGGGACTTTCTCAGGGCATTGGTTACCAATTACTATAGGGCAACCATCTCATCCAAATGTTGAACGCTACGCGCTAGGCGAACGCTCCAGCCAACCAGAAAAATCACAACACAGCCAATACAACAGCAGCATATTGTACAGATGGTTAACAATCTTGCGAAGGTGGTACCCAGCACCCTCCTCCTTTCTGCAGGCTTGGGACTGGCAAGACAAGAGTACCTTCTTACCTCTCAAAAAGACCACACATTGATCCAAACGTTTTGACGCTTGGACTCTAAACCACTGAACCCCCTACTCATTCCTTAACCGTGCCTTCCTCTTTCCTATCAGTTGATTGACCATTGCTCTTCCCCATCCCAGGTGCGTTCAGTACTTCCTGACTATTACTCTCCCCCTCCACAGCTCCATTCAATCCGTTCGAAACCGAGCCGGCTGCATTGGTCCAGTCCATGGTTGCTCGCGAGGTATCCCCCGTTGGCGAAGCACCCAGTTCTTCGTCCTCGCTGGCCCTTCGAGCGTACAGGTCCCTGCCGAATTGGTCAACGATGCGGAAGGCCTCGAGGAACTCGTTGAAATCGATGGATCCGTCGTGGTTGATATCGATGCTGCGAGCCATGGTGAGCACGTGCTCACGGGGTATGACTGCTCGCGTGTGTTGGCTGAGGATCGTACACGCCTCCTCGAACTCATCCATAGAAATCTGACCTGTTGGGGGAAAAGTCGCATCAAACTGTGTCGATTTCATCGTCGTCGCTGTTGTCACCATTATCATCGGTTTCGTTGTTGTATAAGGTGTGTCGACTTGCAGCACATCATCAGTGTCGCAATTATCGTTATTTTTGCTGTGTATATGTATCATTGTATATACAGATATGTACGCGTATGTATATAAGCATGTATATATATGTATATATAAATATAGGTATGTATATATATATATGTATGTATATATATGTATATATATACATATATATACATATAAATATGTATATATATACATATGTGTGTGTATATAACTATGCATATAAATATGTATATGTATGTCAAGATATGATCTTGTCACCCTCCTTCTTTATCCAGGCTTGGGACTGGCAATGCCAGAGTACATATCGAGTAGTAGTAAATTCAGTTTGGTGACACTACGTGATAACAATTATATTCGGCGTCGCCTTCCTCCTTTATCCAAGCTTGGGACTGGCACTCACAGATTGCAAGCAGTGGAGGAATTTGGTGACGAGGCTGTGACAGATAAACCTGAAATGTATATTATCTGTATTCACCTGAGTTATCTTTGTCAATGATACGAAATATTGTTTCCAGACTCTCCTTGTTTCGGTACAAGGCCTCTGTGACCATTGAGCCATCCTACAAAACAAATAAACAACTGGATGGATGGATCCAAAGTTTAACGACCGCTTTTGACAACAATTACCGTTGCAGAATATGCAATTTGCAAATTCCAGCACTTACAACTTTTATTAGTCTTAAAATGATTCAAATAAACAGCTACGAGGTAATCGCTTTTTCATCTGTCACGTACCGATTAAAACAAGATGTTTACAGCGCTTATAGCCTAATTGGAATAATAAGATACCCGCAGTGCTCGTGAATAAGCTGGTGCCCTTTCCATTGACGCCCTCCTTCTTACTCTAGAGTTGGGACTGACACTTCCAGTGTACGAACAGTGGCTAAATTTATATAAGATCTCAATGATAACACGTGAACACGAATATTTGATTTCCATCTAAATATACATTTAGAATTTTAGATTCATATGTAAATGTACGTCTTCATTTAAATTAAAGTCTAAATCTACAGCAAAATCCAGTTTGTACCGTACAGGTCTCACCTCGTTGTACTTGAGTTGGAGCTTGAAGTCGTCGAAAGCCTTGCGGTACTCGATGAGACCGTCAGCGTTCGTCTGGGTGAGTTTCGGTCGTAGACTCAGCCATGGTAGGTCCATCCGAAGAACCGTCGTCATCGCCTCACACCAGTCAGTCACCTTGATCGTACCTGCAGCAGATTAAGGTTTCTTGAACATTACTATTATTTAGAAACCTTTTTAATTGCTCTCTCCTACACATAATATTCGCCAATTCGTCCAAACGACAGATAATATAAAAAACGTATGTTATAAAAATACATTATATGACAATATTTCTGAATGTTTGATAGAATAAGAACATTTTGAAAAAATGTCACGTTGAAAGATTCTTTAAAAGTTTGATGATTACATAATGTACATAGAGATTGGTCATACACAATTTGTCTTATTTTGAACATTTCTTGATGCAAATATTAATGCAAATATTGTTACATTTGCATGAAATACTATAATGCATGTATTATTGATGATATTAATACCATTATTATTTATGTTGTAAAACAATGAACACTAATGACTGTTTAAAATTCAGGCAGTTTTGAATGGTGTCTTTCAGACGCTATGAACTTCTTTGCACTGTGTTGTAAATGTTGCAAATTGTCGTCAACGGCCATAGATGTCATATGACGACGTTAAACTGTGGATTAATAATTACTCATTAACCCGCCATTTCAAATACTCAGGCAGTGCCAGTCCAAAGTCGGGATAAATGAGGAGAGTGACGCTAGTGATCTTCATTATCACAGTGTCGTTAAATTGCCAGCATACTACCATCTCGCTCAATTTGTCAATTCGCTCAATCATTCAGCTTTAACTTCGCCATTGCTATCAATCCAGCAGTGCCAGTCCCAAGCCTGAAAAAAGAGGAGGGCGACGCTAATGATCTTCGTCATCACACAGCTAGTGTCGTTAAACTGCAACCAATCATAGTTGAATTGATGAATTCGTATTGTCCATAGGTATTCAGCATATTATAGAGTCGACGTGAGAACGGTCCTCGTGGCCACAATATTAAAGGATAAAAATAAAAAAAGTCCTGTGACTAAATCTATATTCGGAGTACCTTTTATTCAAAATCTAAGAAGAAGAAAAGGGATGAGATTCAGTCAGAAAAAAACGATCGTTACGTGACCTTATGATCAAATTATAGAACGCCTACACATGCAATGAATGCAAATGAAATTAAATGCAACAAAACATAAAAAAGACAAATTAAGAGAGACTGGTATTAATTGCAATTACTAATAACTACTAGTCGGAAATTTCCATTTCGTTGTCGTCTGCAACTTGAAAAGTCGTTAAACACTATCAGTATTATTTGAACACCTTTTTAATTGCGCCTTCTCCCACAATATATTCGCAAATTCGTTTAAACCCTAAATTTGTCCAACAAACGCTGTTATTTTGAAAGAATTGTCCCAAATTCGTTAAATAAGGCCAACTTGAGAAATGTCATTGTGGCTTGAAGATAAAATAAAAAAATAACTAAGTCTTGTTAATAAGTCTATGGGACTACTCAAAGGTTCCTGCAGTCAAAGCAAAATCAAAGAAAAGGAATAGAGACAGATTTGGTCGTCCAAACGACAATTAGGTCACCTGTTAATCACCTTATAATACACACAATGGGGCCCAACGATTAGAAATAAAATTAAATGCTAATGTATACAGTTAAACCGTTGAGAAAACCAGTAATGATTATCATTACTAATTAGTAATTCTTCTTTGTCATTGGTGACTTAAGAAGTCGTTTAACACTGGACCGAATTTATTTTATTTAGACACAGCTGTTTATTGCTTCTTCCAACAAAATATGTATTCGTCAATTCGTTTAACCGATAGTTAGATCCTTCCGTAACAAAGTTTTAGATGTGAACGGCCCTCATGGCCAAATTATAGAGAATAAAATAAGTCGTCTTAATAAATAAATGTATCTTTAATTAAAGGTTCTTGAAGTCAAATCGAAATCATCGAGGAAGGAATAGAGTCAGATTCTATGAGCCAAACGGCAGTTACGTCACCTGCTTATAAAACCACTATTAATAACCCCAATGAAGCATATGTTCGCCGACCGAGGCCAGAGTTTAGTTCCCTTCCCTCCCATCCACTTCCACAGGCCCTCTCCTTCCCCACCATAAACCATTTCCGCCCCTCTCCCTAACCTCTTTACCTAAACATTTCCTGTCCATCAATCCCACACCCTCTCCATTCCAAGGTCATCCTCTGTCCTCCCCAACCATCCAATCCCCTCCCTTCTCTATTTCTCCCCATCTCCCCCACCCATCTTCAGCGCCTCCAACCCACTTCCGCTACCCATCTAAGACACATCCCAATTCCCGCCCCCAAACTTTCTCCTCATCCCATTCCACTTTCCTACTTCCTCTGCAGATGACATTCAAAACCCTTCCAACTTCCCCCTCCCATTTCCACCCCCACCGATCACCACTCTCCTTTCGTGTTCTAAAATATATCCATCCTCTCTTATTTACACTGGTTGAGTTAATAAATAGACACTTCCATCCATCCATCCATCCATCCATCCGTCCGCTCATCCATCCATCCATCCGTCCATCCGTCCATCAATCCATCCATCCATCCATCCGTCCATCCGTCCGTCCGAACGCACGCATGGACACACACACACACACACACATATATATATATATATATATATAAATACATACATACATGCAAACATACTACAGTCCACAGTTGTCGCAACTTGGCCCAGAGACTCTGAACGTCATTGTCATCTGTCGGCTGTCGACGGGAATCCATTGGTTGGCTCAACTCTTGTGCGTGGACCCACCACTGGCGACTCTTTCAGCTTACTGTCACTTTTTGCCAACCAATGTATTTTTTTTCGTGTGAAGCAACATTTTACATCCTTTAGGCCAGCACAGAGAACGCTTCTGAGTAGGCGCCTCGAAGGGCGCTATATTAATGCTCCATTGCATATACACTACGATACATAAGTTAAATAAGACGCTTCATGCACCAATGAATGATGAGGTGTACTTGTCAATAAATCAATTAAAGTTTCGATCTTCACCTGTGTTCAGGTAGTCGTACTTCTCGAATTGGCTGAGTAGCATTGTTTTACTCGAGAAGATCTTCTCTGTCAGACTCCTCAGCGCTGACGTCTCTACGAATCCAATCCTAGGCAGAAGATGACAATTCTAGAGACAGCCATCAAATGTCACAAGAGATCGCTTATATAGCGCCTATCCCTCAATGCAGTCATACGATACAGTATTCGCCTATTTAAAAATCATATCTAATTTTATTTTAGACGCCTTTTTAATTGCGCCTTAAGACAAAATATAATTCGTCAATTCGTTCATTTGATAGATAGATGGCTACCTCTAATGTTTATGTTTCAAATTGTCGTCAACGGCCATATATGTAGATGTCATATGACGATGTTAAGCTGTAGATTAATAATAGTTTGATAGATAAATTGTAACAATGTAACTAAAAAACCAACAGAATTAAGCAAATGAAGTCGACGTGAAAATGGTCCTTGTGACCAATAGAAAAAAGGAAAAAAATAACTAATTACAGCAAATAAATCAATATTAATAAGTCCCTGTACACTCAAGTGGCTCCGATCATAAGTTCCATAAATGAACGAACGAACGAACGAGCGAGTGAGTGATTCAGTCAGTCAGTCAATCAATCAGTAAATCAGTCAATCAGTCAATCGATCGATCGGCCGACCGACTGACCACCGACCGACCGACCTACTACTTCGACCTCATTCAGTTTCCTCCCTCCGCTCACTTCGCTCGTTCAATAGACTTGACCTCTTGGCTCCTCGAACTAAAACAGCTATTACTCAGTCTCGATCTTTTGCTTCAATTGGTTCCACTCTGTGAAATGCACTTTCTCCATCTGTTCTATCTAAAACTCTATCTGGTAATCTCTCTTCCTCTTTTGCTTTTCTCAAAACCTACTTATTCTCGCGGGGTCTTACGCACTATATAGTAGCGCTTTTGAAAGGTTCACCCTAGTAGAGGCGCTTTATAAATACTTAAATACAATGCAATACAATATCTGAATCAACCCTTGCAGCAACCTCTGTTTGATCGTTAGCTTTCGTGTTGGATTCTTGTGTGAGCTGTACTGGATGATCCTAGGTTTGAGGTCTGGCATGAGCTTGATGTAAGCGCCCTTGTTGCTTCCGATTTCGTAGTAGTTGGAAGCCGAGAATATAGTCAGGACCTAACGGATAACATACGACAGAGTAACAAGCTACGAATGATTATATATACATATATATATATATGGTTATATATATAAAAATATATATATACAGGAGAGGATTTGAATGCACCGCACACACAGATTAACTGAATTACATTAGGTTAAACTAACTTCGAATATATTAGAATAGATTATAATAGATAGAACTATATGAGATTATATAGCACTAATTGGGGCACCCGTTGCCCGGCTAAAGACAGGCTTTTGGCCATGGCGAGGAGGAAGACGGTGGGCGCCCCCTCTACTAGGTGTCCGAGGTGTTCCCCGAGCGAACGGCGAAGGTTTCGAGCGAATAGCTGTAAAAGTGTGCAAATGCATAAACGGAGGGACAGACACATACACAGAATCTAGATATACATGTAAATAAATAGTATTTATAGTACATACCCAAGTGACGGATTGTGCAAACAATACTGTATACCTGGTACGTATACGATATATGTCGCAGGTGACACGATCCTGGCGAATTAGAAGGAAACTTTGCTTTTATGGATGTATGAGAGGTGCGCCGTAGGTTTTTGACCCTGGAGAGCAGGAAGAGGACGGCTGCTGGGTTCAGGAATTCCTTTAGGTGTTTCCCGAGCCATAGGCTAAGGTTTCGAGTCAATAGCTGTAAGACTGTGGAAATGCATCACCGGACAGAGTGACACACAGAAAGACTTCTTTATTTATAAGATTATATCATATTAGAATGCAAACGGTTATAATAGGCTAAACTAGATCAGATTACGTAATATGTGGTTATCCTATTATTAGATCAGCTTACATTGGACCACATTTATAGGCTAGACTAGATCATATTAGAATATATTATATTAGAATAGACTAAGTTTAGAATATATCGGAGTAGAGTAGAGTTGATTATATTATATTATAATTAAACTACTAATTCGCATAAAGTCAGAGCTAAGACCAGGTCAGAGATTCGATTAAGGATTATAGTTTGAATTGAACCACGTGATACCAGGTCGTATATATTGAGGCGAAAGCTTTGACTAAAGCTTCGATCAGTTGTTGAATGTCTGTACCTGGTCATTGTGTTCGTATTCGAACCCTTCTAGTTTGCACTGGTGCGAGCGAATTAGGAGCGACAGGTTGTGCTTTTTCAGAAACGCTGACGTCACATCCGGTCCGAAGTAACTTCCGCCACCGCGGAAAGTATTCGGTCGGCAGCCTTTTTGAGGGACCGGATCACTCCAGAGGACATCCAACACCTGTATTGATTTACACTTGTAGGCCTACTGATTTACACCTGTATAGATTTACATCTGTATGTATAGATTTACATCTGTACTGATTTGCAGCTGTATAGATTTACATCTGTACTGATTTGCAGCTGTATAGATTTACATCTGTATGTATAGATTTACATCTGTATTGATTAGCAGCTGTATAGATTTACACCTGCATTGAGATCATTGATCAATTGGTTCGTTGGTTAATTTGTGAAGGTTGATGATTGATTCATCGATTATCGATTGATTGTTTTATTCAACTGACTGATTGGTTGATCAACTGAATGGAGTGTTTGGATTGATTGAGTGACTGATTTATTGATTGATTGAATTTTGGAGACGCTTTGAGTATCCCAACTGTCCGTCTTTGTCTGTCTGTCTGTCCGTATGTCTGTCTGTGTTTCTGTCTCCCAGTCCTCGTCTGTCAATTCCGAAAGACCCGTCTATCTATGCCTAACCTGTTTCCATTCGTGAGTATCGACTGAGTCCGTTGAAGAGTTGCTCTCTTTTCTGCTGCTCATAACAGGTGGTCTCAGCGCCGATAGGTACTGACAGATCAACAACAAGAACAACGAAGAAACAAATCCATCTATTTATACATCCAGTCAACCACTTGTACTCACGATATGTTTGGGCAAGAATATGCATGCGTTTGTACGATTGTACGAACATTTGAGTAGAGCTTTGATGAGGCACTATGACAAGTTTCATTGGCTGGCTGACTGACTGACTGATTGGCTGACTGACTGACTGACTGCTGCCTGACTGACTCACTGCCTGACTGACTGACCTTGTGTCTGTCGATGGTCTTGAGGTAATCTAGGTCTGTTGTATCGGAGATTCCACCGTGACAGACGAGGATCCGAGAATCGATGACGGTCGCCAGAGGAAGCCAACGGAAGACGTCCTGGAAGAGACGGATCACTCGATTCGCATACACCTAAGCCACGCAAGACAACAACAACGACGATTGGACAACGACAATCAGACAACTACAATCAGACAACTACAATCAGACAACGACAACTATATAACGACATCACGATCGTCGGTGTATAATCATCTGTCATCATCATGTCTGTCGACAATGCCATCTACTCTACGGTTGTCATGACTATTTCAAAACGCGCTACATAAATTCCCAAACTAACACAGAGCGTTTTGATTTAAGTATCATCATCATCATCATCATCATCACGGCAGCAGCAATAGTCGTAATAATCATCATCATAATCATCATCATAATCATCATCATAATCATCATCGTGGCCGTTATCAACATCCTATGCTGGAAAATACGCTGCGAAAACGCGTGAAAAAGTAGTTTTGTATTCGCACCCGGTATTTCTGAGTCACTTCCTTGACGAACCCGTACCTGAGAAATAATAGAAACACCCATCAGCATCATCATTATCATCATCACCACCACTACCATTCTCATCATCGTAATTACTATCATCATCATAATAATGATCATCTTCATCACCATCGTCGTCGTCGTCATCATAGTCATGGGTATTAAGTTATTAACGCACATCGTGATCATCAAATAACAATGCCATTATCTCTACAATAAAGTAATCACGAATAAGCAACACAGTGACATCCGTACAACAGGTAGGCATACATGTAACGCAATTAGGTATCCATTTGCAACAGTTATACTACAGGTATACGTATCCAGTTAGGTAGTCAACTACTGCAGTGCAATTAATCCTTCAGATGCTATAGGTTGGCAAAACATTCACGTGGTCCAATTAGGAGAGTGTTAGGGATAAGTCAGTTGACCAGAAACCTTCACCTGTTGTCTGTCTGTCTGCCTGCCTGATTGCCTGTCTGTTTCTTTGCTGTAATATGACTCGACCTGACTTGACCCTGACCTTACAAGTCACGATCCGACCCCGACCTGGCCCGACCCTACCCTGACCCGAGCCTGACTCTGACCTGCTGACCTGAGGTTCATGACTGGGTCTTCGTGGTTGCCTCGGTTGATGTAGATATCCGTTCTACCGATGAGAAGGCAAGAGAAAAGGATGACAGCAACATCGACCGAACAACGACCTCTGTCGACGAAATCTCCGTTGAAGATGTAAGGATTGTCTTTGGCAGGCAGACCGTTCTAAATTAAATGGAATGAAATTAAATGTAATAGAATAGAATGAAATAGACTAGGATGGAATGGAATAGAATGGAATGGAATAAAATGGAATGGAATAAAATGGAATGGAATAGAATGGAATAGAATAAAACGGAATAAAATGGAATAGAATAGAATAGAATGGAATAGAATGGAATGGAATAAAATGGAATAGAATAGAACAGAATGGAATGGAATAGAATAGAATGGAATGGAATAAAATGGAATGGAATAGAATAGAATGAAATGGAATAGAATGAAATGGAATAAAATGGAATGAAATAAAATGGAATGGAATAAAATAGAATAGAATGGAATAAAATAGAATAGAGTAGAATGGAATAGAATGGAATCGAATAGAATAGAATAGAACAGAATGGAATAGAATGGAATAAAATGGAATGGAATAAAATGGAATGGAATAGAATGGAATAGGATACAATACAATGCAATATATATAAGATATAAGAATTAAACATGAAATGGTTAATTAAGATTGAACATTTACTAATGCACCACTAAATGAATTCATTGATTCAATCATTGATGAATTTATCTAGTGTCCATTGGGGTAACTACGAGTGGCGCTGAGGACCCAACGGAAAGGATTGTCCGAAGATTAGAATCAAAGCTATCAGCAGAATCTCCAGTACCCTGGTAGTGCCAGTCCCAAGCTTGGGCAAAGGAGGAGAGCGACGCTGATGATCTATGTTATCACAGTGTCGCTACAGTGATACACCACTACCTTTACCACTGCTTCAAAAGTTATATCTACCATATTAGTCGCCGTTATATAGATTGATAACATCGCCACTGCTTGCAATCTAGCAGTGCCAGTCCCAAGCCTGGATAGAGGGAGAGAGCGACGCTGGTGATTTTTGATATCACACAGTGTCGCTAAACTGCAACTGTACTACCACATTATATATAGACCTCGTGCACGTGGATTTGTTTAGACACCTCTTTTTCAGAGCTTTGAACGTTATATCCACATTGGTCTCTGTTATATCAATATTATCAGCTAGGAAGCGTCTTTTGCATTGCTTCAAAAGTTATATACCTCTCGTCAACGACGATTAGAACACTACTACTGGGAACACTATGACAGTCCTAACCTTTGATAAAGGTGGAGGGCGCCGCTAACGATCTTTGTTTTCACACAGTGTCGCTAAACAGCAACTAACAAGACCGTGATGACCCATTAATTCACCCACTAATTCACCCACAAATTCACCCACCCACAAATTCACCTCATCCCATCATGCCATCACAAATCCAAGCTATTCTACGGTATAATTTCATGCGATGCATTCGATTCGTACCTTGTAGAATATCTGAATGAGGTCATTCAGTTTACCATGCAGGTCGCCGCAGATGGTGATCTGTTGGGCGGAAATAGTAGACGCCTGGCAGATATTGGGGAGGACGCGAAGGACCTTTCGCACTTCGTGCAGTAACTGGAGTAGGTACTTTGGATGCAAAACCTAACAACAACGCCATTCTTTGTTCAATAATAATTTACTCATGAATAATGCAGTAATTGTTCATTACTCCTCAATCATTGTGTAAAATTAATAGTAATAATTTCCGCTTTAATTAAATTCAAACGGAAAGACCGGAGTATGACTAATTTATAAGAATAGAGCTCTACGAATGACGACAAGTTAGGGGCTGTCCATATATGACGTCACGAAATTTTGGACGATTTTTTACCCCTCCCCTTCGTAACACGTCGTCACAAATTTCATGACCTCCCTGAAATATGACACCACAAAGCAATTTGATGTTTGATGTGGTGATGTGACGTAACATTTTGTCGACCCAATCCCCCTCGTCACAAATCTGTGACCCCGTCCCCTAGGCGCGTGACGTCATCATATAGACGGCCCCTTATTACAAGCGCACAATTTAACTATACGCGGCAGCCGTGCTCTCTCTCTCTCTCTCTCTCTGTCTTTCTCTCTCTGTCTTCCTCTTTCTGTCTCTTCTTCCCAGGAGACATTGATCGGCTCTCTGTCTCTATTTGACACCCTACCCGTTCCCCTCTCTCAGTCTCTCTCAGTCTCTCTCAGTCTCTCTCAGTCTCTCTCAGTCTCTCTCAGTCTCTCTCAGTCTCTCTCAGTCTCTCTTTGTCCGTCACTCTATCTCTCGTATCTCCCCCTCTGTCTTTGTTATTTCCCTCTGTACCTGTGTGCGTGTGCTTGTACGTGTTTCTCTGTCTGTCTGTCTCTCTGTCTACGTAGTTCTCGTTCCTGTTTTTGATTCACACCTGTGCGACAAATCGTTTCTGCTCCGATTAGATAAAAGGAAACTAATTATATTCGGTTCTGTCAAAAATAGTTTCGTTATAAAAATCGTTGAAATCGATAATATTTATAGGACAAAAAACACAGAGCGTTCTCTTCTCAAACTGATCATCCTGTTTTCCTTCTTTCTCATACAAATCATCATCATAATCACACAATGACATCACCATGATCATGATCATCGTCGTCGTCGTCATCGTCATCGTCATCGTCATCATCATCATCATCATATTCTGTCTGTCTGTCTGTAATGTTTTGTCTATCTAAGCGTCAATAGCTGTGCAACTCTTCACCTGTCTGGTCCTCGTCATAGGATCACTTCTTTCAATTCCTTCTCCCTCTTTCTCCTGATCACAGCATCTTCCTCTGTTATCTTTCCCTTCCCTTTAACTCCCTTTCCTTCCCCTTCTCCTTCTTCCCATTCTTCATCAGCCTGGTTTTCAATCCCAAACGCACCACCATCAACCAGAGGCGTTACGGAGACCCATTCAACATTTATTCCACCGACGGTGAGTCCAGCATCGCACCTGTGGCCCCTTTGGCCCCTTTGGACCCTTTGGCCCCTTTGGACCCTTTGGCCCCTTTGGACCCTTTGGCCCCTTTGGCCCCTCTGCCCACACGCACCATAAACACATGACTTACACTACATAAATCGACGCAAATCAGCCAAACTAATTAATTACGCCAAAGAAATGCACTCAATATAAACGGATTAAGCGCATAAGCCGTCTTTCTTTAATCCTATGACGAGGACCAGACAGGTGAAGAGTTGCACAGCTATTGACGCTAAACATTACAAACAGACAGACAGAAGACGACAAATAGACAGACAGACAGACAAAAAGACAGACACAGGCAAACAGACAAACAAACAGACTCAGGCATAAAGAGAGGAATTACGTCATCCTGACGCCATTGGGTCATTTCGTGACGGCTGAATTTAATTGGTTGAATAATTACTTCGATTAGTTTAACCAATAGTGTTCCCACGTGTGGCCGAGAGACTTGTGGATGGGGGGTAGGGAGGGGGGGTCGTTGCCCGTCGGCGAAGAGCCTTACTGTCAAAGGAAAAACTCGCAGGCAACGTTCTCTGATCTTCTGGGCCGACAAAAGACACCGCGTTGCGTAAGGTTCTGTCACGCCGTCGAAACCGTCCATCCATCCATCCATCCATCCATCCATCCATCCATCCATCCATCCATCCATCCATCCATCCATCCATCCATCCATCCATCCATCCATCCATCCATCCATCCATCCATCCATCCATCCATCCATCCATCCATCCATCCATCCATCCATCCATCCATCCATCCATCCATCCATCCATCCATCCATCCATCCATCCATCCATCCATCCATCCATCCATCCATCCATCCATCCATCCATCCATCCATCCATCCATCCATCCATCCATCCATCCATCCATCCATCCATCCATCCATCCATCCATCCATCCATCCATCCATCCATCCATCCATCCATCCATCCATCCATCCATCCAATCACCCAGGCAGATGACAGGCACCACTCACCTCCTGGCGTTTGAATGCATCGATGAGGAACGTCACTTGATTGACAGTCATCGGAAACCGGATATGAGGTCCTTGGTAGGCGGGGCCAACGATGATGACGTCAGGATTAGTGAGACGACACAACTGCTCCTCCTCCTCTTCCTCCATCTTTGCAAAGGCTAAAGAAATTCACACGATTTCCGAATCAACCTCAAGAAGCAAATCATGTATTTGAAGTGGAAAATAATAAATTTAATCATTTCTTACATTTATAATGCTTTTGTTCAACGCTAAACTTTCTAAAAATTTGACGAATTACAGGCAACTTGTATCATTGCAATACGCTGTCTTGAGCTGATTACTACCACACTAAATTACGCCTGTTGAACATATTGCACTGTATTACACTTTTTGAACTGATTACACTCTATTATTCTCGATCTGATTACGCGACACTACGCACTATTAACCCGATTAGACCCAATTACACTTATTGATTTCACCACATTATACTTATAGTTTACGCGGAAATAATTTACACCACTTTACACTTCTTGATTACACCACATTACACTTTTATGATTACATCGCATTACACTAGTTGAAATGATTATACGCTCACCCGAATTGAATTTATATGGTGCGCTGTTGTTGACGGGGTTCCCGTTGGCGCCTTTGGGCGTTGAAATCTGGGGGTGAAATTCATCGTCTGTAGGCTGTAGATGAGTCATGAGGTCGTTGAATAAGTTGTATAGCTAAGAATCAAGTAACTGGTTAATTTTATTAAACGTTAAATTGGTTTTAAAACGTAACCTCTCCCATTAGCATCATACCTCGGGGTGGTTAGGCATTATAGCCACGCGCTGGTTCGGTAAAATGATGCGACAAATTGCCTGTTGTGCGCGTACTTCTCATATTCTTAGCGAGACGGCTCCAGTGTAATGTAAGCATAAAGCTACCCATGCATGTATTGAAACCATTTATATAGCGCATTTTGGTACCACACATAAACATTGTAACTGCGCTGATCTATGGTGATAAATGTCGTTCATAACCAGGCGATTACGTCAGGTTGCTGAGCGATCAGAGGTTACCTGGAAAAAGAGTCACAATTTGTGGGCCCACGCACACACGTTAAGCCAACGAAAGGGTTTCACTCAGATGGTTTGGGTGATCAATATCTGTTAAAACTCGAAGTTTGAAACATTGAGGTTTGAGACTTCACAGGTTTTGAAATTTTAAAGTTTGATATTTTCCGACTATGAACTTTGCAGTTTTGAAACTTTCAAGTTCGAAACTTTCATGTTTGACTTTGTTAAATGGCATCAAAGGCCAATAACGTTGATTGCAATGGAATCAACCTGGACTAATGTTAGCCCCCAATTACTTGAACACAATGGACGACAAAGCCAGTAGTCCTACATATGTATAGCGTTTGAAACATGATTTAATGGTGTCCAAATAAAACCAAACTATTGTGAACAGTTTCATACATAAATGACGTCATCCTACAACAATGCCATAAGTATTAGGTGGGACCAATTATTGTACAAGAGGATCTACAAAGTAGCTTTGGATATAGGAGGCCTTACTCAACTCAAGAGTGTTGGGGCAAAAGTGTAGTACCGGGGTGCGCGCGTGTGCATGTATACCCGTATACCCCCTGTCATATAGTATTTGGCAGGATCTGAACATTGCAATTGGATCTACTGGGCAGAACATAAACAGTGGAATGGAACCTACCCTATAGTATTGGGTATAATCTACCAACTCTAAATTCATTAGCTGGGCATCGGGTCATCAAGGAGTACTGCGTCACGTCAGAAGGGGTGATCCAGTCCTTCCTGCTCACCCTGAGTTGATCTTGCTCTCCGGCGTACTCCAGGGACTGGAAGATGTTCCACGTGTAGAGTCTCTTCCGTTCCATCTTCGCCAAGTAGCGACGATACCACGACTGGATCAACATGGCCGCCTTTATTACTGACGAATAGATACGCAACCGGTTTCAGGTTTTCAAATAAACGAAACGGGTTTTGGTTTATCGGTCGGAAACTGGTTTTCATTTATTGCCAAATCGATCGGTTTTTGGTTAGGTTTAACTAGCGCAGTAGGTTTAATAAGAAACCGTTTCACAGATGAAGCCCTTTGTTGTGATTATGACGACTATGCCGATGATGAAGATGATGATTATGATGGTGGAACTGATGGTAATGGTGGCGGTGGTATTAATTGCTGGCGATGATGATGTTGCTGTTTTCGATGATGACTTATAACTACGACAATGATGACGACGACAATGATGATGACGACGATGACGAAGATGATAATGACGACGATGGTGAAGATGACAATGACGATAATGCTGATGACGAAGACGATGATGATGACGAATGAACTGGCGATGGTCCGCTAGATCACTTGTGATGATCGGAGAACTTCTCAACGTACTTAGTTCGGACCTCTTGTTGAATTCTCGTAATGTCGGCTTAGCGTCGCCTGGGCGCATGCGCAGAACGACTCCACAGCCCATCGGAGAAGAAGACTAAGGCACCGTTCAGACTGAACGACGACGCTTAGGGCATGTTCACAATGGCCAGACGATTACGTCTCTGTGGCATGTTGAAACTGCGCCTCTTTATCACTTAGGACCCAAGACTAGATCAAGACAATACAGGAATATGGATGGCATTGTTTTCCAAACTTCTAAAGCACCAGTAAAAAGCCAAGTGCAGGGCATCACCTTATTCACGAGCGTATGTATGTGTGGTCCGTTTGGTTAGAAGGGCAACCATTGGACCACCCACTGAGCAGCAGTAATAGTGGTTGGATATTAACGACACTGTGACAACAGACATCATTTGTGGGGTAGGCTTGGGACTGAAGCTGCCAAAGTGCGAAGAGTTCTTGGACAGAGCACGAATGTACTTTATCATTTATTGGAGAGCGAGACAGACAGACACACATACAAACAGACAGACAGACAAACAGACAGACAGACAGACAGACGGACAGACAGAGAGAGATTGAGAGGGAGACACAGAGAGAGACAGAGGAAGAGAGGCAGATGTTTTGTGTAGGTAACCGACATAATAGTATCCTTGACCTTCTTACGTACCAACTGAACTAAGACTGACCGTTATTACTGAACGTCATTACGATGACGCGTTTCAGCGTCAGCTAATGGGCGGAAGTTACGGCCGGAAGTTGAACCGCCCCGACCCGGAAGTGGAGAAAGCCCGACCCGGAAATAGATTGCCGCTGTCGACTCCTGTTATGGTTCACAGGGATCGACGCAATCTACTTACTGACACGTGAGATACAGACGCATACAACCACACATACACGCACGCACATACAGGCATACGTACAGGCAAATGCGCGCAGACAGAATCACACGGACGCAAACATGTGTGAATATATCCATGCAGAGACACAGAAAGAGAGAGAGAGAGAGAGAGAAGAGAGAGAGAGAGAGAGAGAGAGAGAGAGAGAGAGAGAGAGAGAGAGAGAGAGAGAGAGAGAGAGAGAGAGAGAGTGAGAGGGAGGGAGAGAGGGAGAACGAGATGGAAAGAAAGGGATGCTGTGTGCTCTCTGCCTCTGTCTCTATCTTTCTCTCAAGTTTGCTAAGTCAATCTGACTACTGTTGCTCGACCTTCGTTTGACTCCCTCTGGGGTAGGTAACTAATGGGGTAGACCTAACTAGATCGGGTTCTGCGCTTGGATGTTCGGGTCATTTGGCGAATTTCGAAATTCTCTTTGCCTCTGATCACAAAGGGGAAATTCATAGTTCAACGGACTGGAGTGTCTCACATTACCATGCCAGTTCTAGTCAAAGTTCACCATAGTACCATCATCTCGCTTTACCTTGCCTGATGACTTTGATGTCACAAGCTCGATGGTGAATGATGAAGTGAATTCCTACCGTGATCGGTGCGGCAATCCCGATTCAATGACAGAGAAATGTCAAATCGCACGGACGCCTGGTATCCAACGCCCGAAAGACTGATCTGTCTGACCGCACGAGAGAAGGAGAGACGGAGACTGAGGCTCAGGTGGACTGAACCATCGAAGCCAAGCCATCTCTCGCCAATTACCTATCCATCGCACCTGTCTCTCGCAAAGACCCGATGCAACTTTGCATTGTCACTGCCTGCGACCCTCTCTGCGCCTCTCTAAGTCTCTGTCTGTCTGTCTGTCTGTCTGTTTCTCTTCAGAAGACGTGGAATGTCCTTAATGAGGTGCTAATTAAAGGGCAAAGGATGGCTTGACCTTTTACTCCTCCACAACCTGAAATGTCAATAGCGCTAGATAGTGGTAGTGCCAGTGCCAACGCAGGTTAAAGGAGAAGGGCTACGCCAGCGGGTCTCGCAATCCTCAACTAAAACGACATCCTCCTTAATAGCTACTAATTCCAATTTTCCAATTTCTTTTTTTATTGCTCACCATCAAAATATATAACATACAAACACGGGAAAAAATTATATTAACATAGTCATGCAGTGAACAAGGGAAACCCCAAAAGAACGTACCGTTCCGCTAACAGAGGCCACCCAATTTCAACACTATATTAACCTAGAAGTAAGTTCTTATTATAATAGGTTATTTCCGCGTACCATATAAAACATCGAACATAATCGTAATTTCATAGCAAGTAATGTCACAACAACAAGTAACTTTATCTAACTGTTCATTAAATAAGTTTTTAAATTATTCTTAAATCGATGCAAAGATGACATATTGGTTAGGTGGGTAGGTAGCGTGTTCCAAAAGGACGGACCATGTATTCTTATACCATGCTGCCTAATTGTAGTATGTACGCTGATCTGGTGATACTTATTGGAGGATCGCGTCTGATGGTCATGGATGTCTATGTTTCTACAAAACCATCGATTAAGACCACTTGGTAACAATGACCTGTGAACCATGTACATAAACACTCCTACTTGAAGTTTGTTGATTCTTTCTATTGTCAATATCCCCAGACTAGTGAATAAGCTGTTAGTGTGGGCTCTGAACGGAACATTACATATAATGCGCACAATGTGTTTATGCAAAATATCTGAACAAGTCAATCTAGTATGGTACGTGGAAGCCCAGATTAGGTTGCAGTACGATATATAAGGATAAATTAAGGAATGATACAACGTGAGGAGTATGTTTTTAGACAGAAGGTGACGGATGCGAGAAATTAAACCAATATTTTTTTGCCAATTTCTGGGAAACATGGTGAATATGCTGTTTCCCAGAATATGCTGTTAATTGAGCGTCTATGTAAACCCCCAAGAACTTGGTATCAGTCACGCAATTTATATCTTGATTATCAATATTTATATTAGAAGATAGTTCACAGTCGGAGACCCTCTTCCTCTTAGGACCGAAAAGAATATAGTTGGTCTTTTTTAGATTAAGCGATAATTTGTTAGCTTTAAACCAAGTTCCCACTTTAGCAAGCTCCTCGTTTAGTCTGTTGTACAATTCATGCAGTGATTTATCAGACATAAACACATTCGTATCATCTGCGAACATTATAAAATTCAGAACTGATGAAACATAATGAATGTCATTCACATATAATAAAAATAGCAACGGACCTAATATAGAACCCTGAGGGACACCACAGTCAATATAAAGAATCCGTGAGGTGCACCCGTTATAGTGGACACTTTGCCTTCTGTCTTTCAAATAATCAGTAAGCCAGTCAAGACACATACCACGAATCCCATAATGATTTAGCTTTCTTATTAAAACCTCATGATTTACTGTATCGAAAGCTTTGGTTAAATCAAAAAACACACCAATTGAGTAATTATTATTATCCCTGGCCTCAGTAACCTTGTCGCACATCTCCAGGACCGCCATGTAAGTAGAGAGACCTTTTCGAAACCAAATTGTCCGTTATATAATATGTCATTCCTCGTTTTAAAGGACATCAGTCGCAGATGCATAATTTTTTCCAAAAACTTAGAAAAATAGGGTAGAATCGAAATTGGCCTATAATTTTCAATACATTTCTTGTCCCCAGTTTTGAAGACTGGAACAACCTTAGCATGCTTCAGTGTGATCGGAACTATGCCTGATGTTAGGGAGCAATTTATGATTTCTGCCAGAGGAGACGATATGGGTTCAATCGAGCATCTTGCCACTGCAGGGTTAATCTCATCCAAACCCTCACTATACGTGTGGCGAAGTCCCCCAGCAATCGAAACAAGTTCTAAAGGTGAAGTTAATTCAATTCCCATGGAATTAAGTTTAGGATTTACTAGGTAGTCCATGTAGGAAACCTCCGTAGGACTTATGTTAGAGGCCAATTTGGATCCAATCTCTGTGAAGAACTCATTAAATTTATTTGCAATGACTTCTATCGCCTTACATTCCCTATCATCAATAACAAATTCATCAGGCAAAGTATTAATCTCATCACCATGCAGTAAAGATTGTATTATACGCCAAGTTTAATGCAAATTATTTCCGCATTCCAAGATTTTCGTGGAGTAATATTGTTTTTCTGCTTCTTTTCTGATCTTTCGGAACATATTTCTATAAGAAACAAATTTTGCCCTATTTATCATGGTAGGAGATTTTATGAACTTTTTATAAAGTCAAGATTTTTTATTACATGATTTTAGAAGGGCATCCGTCATCCATGGCCGTCTAACGACATCTCTCTTCTTTGGAATGTGAGTTAATTCAGGAAAAGTTTGTTCATACAGGAGGCTGTATCTATCCGTAAACGCCGTATAAGCTAAATTCGGGTCCTTCCTACTACAAGCCTTGTAAACTTCGGCCCAATCCGATTCCCACAGCAGGTTATGAAATTTGCTCAAAGATTGATCGTTTATGATTCGCTTCTTACGAGTTGCAGCAACCTTCAAGACTGGGGTTAGAACTATGGAGCTCACACAGATTGGGAGGTGGTCTGATATGTCTTCTACTATTATTACTGAGTCCAGAGAGTCTGTAAGTAAATTGGTGAAAATGTTATCTGTTAAAGTAGCAGAGTCCTTAGTGATCCTAGTTGGTCTAAAGATGGTTGGTATAAAGCGTTGGGAGGAAAGAACATTATAAAACTCCTGGGTAAGGGCATGTGAATTGATCTTTAATAAATCGATATTATAGTCTCCTGCTAGAAATACGTCTGCTTTTAGCCGGGATAGGTTGGTAAGCAGTGAATCAAACTCTTGGTTAAACAACATTAAATCGCTGCCAGGAGGTCTATAAATAACCCCTACTATGCAATCCTTTCCTGTTAATTGCTTTAATTTTATAAGTAAGCTTTCATAAGACCCGCATCTCTTTTCCACCCACCACATTCTATCTCAAGAAATATGCAGTCACTTTTTACTAGAAATCCCACGCCACCTCCTTTCCCTCCAGGCCTGCACCTGTGCACGAAAGTATAGCCTGGCACATTTATGGACTTAGTATCATCTTCGTTTAGCCAGGTTTCTGTTAGCGCCAACACAGTTGGTTGTATTACAGACAACAGAAGGTTTATCTCAGAAACCTTTTTTCTGATGCTCCTACAGTTTATATGCAACAGCGTGAAAGCTTGAACAAGGTGATAATTGATTATAGTAGTTTACATCCGGGTCGATGTCTTGTCTGTTTGCAATAAAGGCGTTTTTCTCGTAAGCTTGGTTGCAGTTGAGCAGCAGATCGCTTGTAGTGCCATTCACAATCCCGTGAATGCTCCATTCACGGGATTGTGAATAGCCGTGCGAGCAGTGGTCGTTTGGGTAGTTGAATTAGCCGATTGCAAGTTGTTTGGCACGCATGTGTCGTCGAACTTTGGTCCGTAAGTGTACGATAGATAATCCTCTATACCTATATCCACCGTCGTTAAACCGTCTTGATCATCCATACAACGCAAGTCAAGTCTAACTCAGATAAGAACCAATGAACAGGGACTTGAAGTCTGCACGGTTCTGCACGGTCCGGCAGATGAAAACAAAAGCAAAGGGTAGCAAATGTTACATACCATTCTACTTTTTTTGGAAGCCATAATAAGTAGTCAACGAAGAGACAGATTGGTCAATTCGTTCCTTTCATTGACAGATCACTTAGCGATTTTATTCTGACGGGTTTTTCTTCTGGTGATGAGGCCCTTTTGATGTAGATTTCACCTCCATACGTCCAGGTGCTCGATATTTCCTTGTTACGCAGGAGCTGCCGTGAATGAAAGTAGATTTCAGTGTTGTCTTTTGTTAGGTGTTCATTAATGAAGACGGTTGATCCGAAGTCGCTCACAGACCCTGGGCTTTGGGCGAGGTTACGGCGAGCCCTGTACACCTCGTCCCGAGTGTGGCGAGAGGCAAAACGTACGGCTACCGGTCGCGTTGAATCGGCCTTGCCACGGCGCATGCGATACGCAACCGATATATCGAGCTTACTGATGTCGATTTTCAATCGTTTGTTGCAGAAATCAACGACTAAATCCCGAGTTGCTGAATTTGCCTCTACCTTTGATTTCCTCCTTCCCTCCTCCTGTCCATCGCCCTGGGTTGTAGTGGATTTCTCCGGTAGACCATAGAAAAGAAGGTTATCCGCCTTAGAATGCATTTCTTGTCTATCCAATGCCTCTTTAAGGATGCCATTTTCACTCTTAAGCTTTGATATCTCCTGTTACTCCTGCTACTCACTCTGCCTCCGCTGACATTCTGGATAGCGGACTCTGACTCCCACGGACTATCTTTGGACAACCCCTCTGATACGATGCATCGCTCGTGAATAAGCTGGTACCATGCGCTTGGCTTCTAAGTGGCACTTTAGAAGTTTGGAGATTACGATAACTACGACTACGAATGTTATTCAAAAGACATTGCAATAAGTTGACGAGTGTAGATTTTTCTTATATAAAAAACTCATGGCCCGTATGGGGATCGAACCCACGACCTTCGCGTTATTAGCACGACGCTCTAACCAACTGAGCTAACGGGCCAATCGATAGCCTGTTGTTCAAACCTCATCATAACACCGTTAAACATAGAATATTATGACTTTCAATCAGCTTCATAAACGTCCAAAATGGCGCTATAAAATTTCGATAATTCCGCGCAGCGTAGTTAAAAGGGAGCAGCTGGAACCAGAGTACACGGGCGCACAGTCAAAACAAAATTCGTAGGCAGGTATGGTCAATCGAGGATCTAAGGTCAAGATCGAAAGCGGCCAGACAGATAATTACCCAGTGTACTGAAAACAATTAAGGTCAGTTAAAATCTGACTAAATTATCGGTTCCGGAGTCCATTACGACACGGTGTTTATCAGCAATAATATTTTTTATATAAATAAAACCTCACATAGGTATTTTTACTTATTCTCTTAAGTACAGGCGCTATAAAAACAGTCAGCGACATTTGTAAACGTTGACAAATTGATTTCTGATCGGGGTCATCAAAAAGTTACGCCCTTCACCTCCGACGGGACTCGAACCCGCAATCCCCGGCTTAGGAGGCCGATGCCTTATCCATTAGGCCACGGAGGCGCGCTGACCCTTCAAAGGATATTAGTGCTTAATGCTAAAATATTCCGGTATCGCTCGAAATATTATTGCGTATAGAAGTTCAAGTTTTTTGCTTAGGGTCCATGTGGAAAAAATGGGCTCATCAGCTGATTAGAAACTATAAAATTGTCGACTTTCTGGAGCGGCATTTAAATTTTTTTAACTCGGATAACGGGATTCGATCTGAAGTTTCATTTTTTATTTTAAAGCATTATAACAACAGATTAAACTGGCGAGTTGTCTTTCTGTTCCGAGAAGTTAGCGCAATTCATCAAAATATCGTTTTAAACATCTCGCCGACATCTTTACCTGTACGATGAAATCTGAAAAAACTGTAACAAATTCGTTGGGATCCAAAAATATTGAATTGTGGTTTCATAAAGATTTTCACAGTCAATTTCAAACCTAAAATAAATATTTAATATAGAAAACACGACATAATAGTAGCGTCTAAAAAGTTCGAATCAAAGCACCGACGACTTCAAGTATCACAAGCCTAAATACAACATGGCCCGTTAGCTCAGTTGGTTAGAGCGTCGTGCTAATAACGCGAAGGTCGTGGGTTCGATCCCCATACGGGCCATGAATTTTTATACGTTTTCGTTGGGCCCATCGAACAAAAATAGTATGCCCTCAATTAAAGAATGATTAAAAAAGCGAACATTGGTGGCCTACTGACGGCTAGAGTTTCGAGCATGCCGATCTTCGACCATAGTTTTATATTAAAAGTAACCTCATATACGAATGACAGTTAAACGATTTTTCTCTTTTAACACCCTAAATGGTCGGTACTTAAAACCAGTTAACAGCAGATAACCGCTGCGTAGCTACCGTTCAAGTGCTCAAAAACAGGTAACTCTTTTTTAAAATCAATGTACTAATATAATTGTAATTGACAATTCAAATATACAATCTCAACTCTATGTTAGGCCTCATCAATATTTCCAGCTGCTTCATCATCATCATCATCATCATCATCATCATCATCATCACCATCATCATCATCATCATCATCATCATCATCATCACCAGCTACTTAAACTTAAACGTAAACGTATAGTTACTTGTTAATAGATAATTAGCACGACCTGGCAGCTACAGACAATTTCTGCTATGAAGGTCTGTTCGAGTGAAATTATATTGAATGTCATTCAAATAATAATAATATAAATAGTGATCATAATATTTTACATTTATTATCATTATTACAAATTTTATTATTATTAAATACTGATTCCTCGTGCTGTTAAATCTTATTGGAAGAGAGACAAGTTCTGGTTGCACAAATGAACCATTATTATCATTGCTATTATTATCAATATTATTACTATTACTGTTATTATTATTACATCATCATCATTACTATCATTTTTATTGTTGTTGTCATTATTATCATTATTATAACAATACCTAATTATTTTAATTATTATTACTATCATTATCTTTTTCTTAATTTCTGTTTCTAATATGTTGGTTGTCTGGAATGGACTTATTAATCAATCCAGTGCCAGATTAACTATGGCGCAACTGGCGCACTTGCGCCAGGCCTTCTTTCGGGGGTAAAAATTTAAAAAAAACATTGAGAAATCCGAATATCGGATCGAATTTGTTTATATAAGTCACAGTCCGGCTTATTTAAAATGTTTAATTTCTAAAACAAGCATTGCATATAAAATTTGGTGGCATTATAAAAACAGGCCTTCTACAGTACTACTACTATAATGATGACGTACTAATTAATTGTGTACTGTAATGATGACGTATGACGTAATCAATTTATGCGCGGATCGACCCCATCACCAAATAAAATATAGATATGCGTACGGTACAGACGACACAGTGTATGTTCCATGTAATATTATTATCTACTATTTAGTGTTTATGTAGCTGCTTATTTCTTGTTTTAATTTTAATTTTTAAACAAATAAAATAAGTAGGCCTAAAGAAAATGAAGAAATTTGAGTCCGGTTGGCAGAAACGTCAAAGAAAACGCGAACTTGAAGAGGTAGGCAAACAGCAACGTGGTAGTATTGATAAATTTCTGGCAGTAAAAACACAAGAAGTGCCGCAATTTATAGATGGTGTCGACTCAGCGTCAGAAGCTGGATGCAGTTCAGGCTTAGGCCGCTCAGCAGTGTCAGCACTAATGCCAACAACAGACACCTTGATTTCAGCAATGCCTAAATCTGAAACTACCATAGATCTACCATTAAAACAAGAGAATCAATCTGTTGGAAACGTGCCACAAACAGATGCTGCTCTGTGGACTATAAATGAAGATTTGGTCAGTTATTGGCTGCAGATGGGACCTGAACCATGTCGTAATCAAGATGGCTTGTACTCTAAATCCATAAAACAACATGGAAATAAAGTAAAATTGAATAGTACCAAAAGAAAACTAAACGATTCTGCTTTTTTTACGATCACACCAAACGGGTAAAATATTCTCAGACATTGGCTCTTGTATTCGCCATCAATTGGGCGCTTATCTGAAACAACAGAGTCAATAAATTCATTTGTAGAATTTTATAGAGCTGATGTCAATACCGAACTTTTCAACGAATGGATACAATGGCGCTCTTTTTTAAAACAACTTCCATTGACAGAAACAGGTACAGCAGTTACTCCACAAAAGATGCTGAATATAATGTACCGCTATAATCTGAAAGACGGCTTTCCAAATGTTTGTATTGCACTACGTATTTACTTAACTTTGCCTGTAAGTAACTGCAGTGGAGAAAGATCATTCAGTCATTTAAAACGCATAAAATCATCTTTGAGGTCAACAATGGGCCAGGACAGATTGGCAAATTTAACTCTTTTGAACATTGAGTCGGAAATCTTGACAGATCTTGACTTTCAAGATATCATTGATTCTTTCTCTACTTTAAAAGCGCGAAGAAAAGACTTTTAAACTCGACGAACATTTTTGAACAGTTGAACTGTAACAAGTAAAATTAAAAAATCTCCTATGATCCTATCACAGCTTCATTTTGTGTTCATAAATTATTAAAGTATGTTTTTCTACATAATTAATTTTTCGCCATTTTTTGATAATTTGATTGGATAGAGGGCCTACTTTAGTTTTGTTGCATTGTTTGCGCCAGGCCTCTAAAAAGTTAATCCGGCACTGAATCAATCTCCTAGTGTTGTAACATTGTATGGTAATTATTAGTTATTGCTATTATTATTATTATTTATTATTACTATTATTATAATTATTATGATTAGTAGTAGCAGAATTACCACCAATAAAATTATTATTATATCACCATTTTCATTATTATCATTTTTATGATTATTATCATTATTATTATTATCATAATTATTATTATCATTATTATTATTATTATTATTATTTTTATTGCAATAACAACTAATATTATAATAGTAATTTTTCTACAGTTTTTAATTCTTGTATAAAGGGTAGGGGGAGTATGTCAGATAGAGAGAAGAGCCAGTCGACTGTTGTTCGTTGGGACCAATGTTCTGCCAACAGCTGGCGGTGACCTTTGCGTGATCTGTTCCTTGTAGGATCTCTTACCAGCCTTTAACCCCTATAAACAATCAACATCATCATCAGTTTCGGGACGCCCGTTTTTATCTTCATAATTATCGTCTTATGAGCATAATAAATATCATTGCCCTCAAATAACCTTCGTAATTAACGTCATGGTCATCACCGTCATCATGATCATGAATAATACTATCGTCATCACAATACCTGCATGATACTATGCGTCTTCACCAATATGATTATCGTCACCATCCTGATCATCTTGAAGTTTACCGCCACATTCATTACCGTCGTGATCATTAATGTCGTGATCATTACCATTGTGATCATTACCATCATGATCATTACCGTCATAGCCGTTATCATCATCATTGTTACCATTATCATCATCGTCCTCATCATCAAACTGAGCACTAATGAATTTATCTCAACTAAACAATGCATCTATTTAAGCTATTTACTGATATCAACTAATCTTCATAATAATCGTATTTCATGCAGAGTAAATGCATATTATTAAAGACCATTTAAGTTACAAAGCATTTACCAACGTTAAATTTGCCGTAACGAATAAAATCCCGACAGACCTTCGATCGCAGCTCCGGTTGTTCCTTTCGATCTCTCGCCTGGGCTCTTTTGGACGACCCCCTTTCACGAAGTCTCTGAGCTTTCTTCTCTTCGATCCTTCGCTCCATCTCGATCAGAGTCTCGTTCTTTGGCTTCGGTCGCTCCAAGTCTCTCCTTCTTTCTTCCAGTCTGATTCGATAAGATCATGATCAAAGATTGATTAGATTAGGAATAGATCTATATGATCTCAACAGGTCTGTTAATTGCAACTGTAATCAGAAGTAAATAATTAATCAATCTTGCAATAATAATAATAATAAAAATAATAATATTTATAATAATGACGATGTTGAAGATAATAATGATGATGATGATGATCATGATAATGACAATGATAATAATAACAACAACAGCAACTACAACAATACTAATAATAATATTTGTTTAATTTCGAAATGGCAATCCGCAGTATGAGTGAATGACATCAAGTTATAACAGGAGTCGAAATTAACTGAACGGCAGCTATGCAAGGCGCCAATAACACTATGCATCTAAGAGGTGGATAAGAAGAGACATGGGTTCAGTTGATCGTCTGACCTGTTGGCCGTTGCCTTGCTCTGCTCCGTGCGATGTCTGGCGATCGTCTCGATCGTCTCAATGAGCAACTGGTCCTTCATCTGAATCAGAGGCACACAGAACTAGATGAGTGTCATCCATATCAATGGATGGATAGATGGATGGATGGATGGAAGGGAGGAAGAGGTGGAAGGAATGCACGGATGGTAGGAGTGAGAGAGGAATGGATGGATGGATTGGATGGATGGATGTGTGAATGAATGAATGGATGGTTGGGTGGATGGAAGGGAGGGAGGGAGGGAGGGAGGGAGGAAGTTAGAAATGGATGGATGGGTGAGTGGATGAATCCGTGGATAGATGGATATACATAGCAGGAGTCTTGATGAATGAAACAAAGATGAATGAATGAACGAATGAGGAGAGGGAGGGAAGGGAGGGAGGGAGGGAGGAATGACACGAGAAAAGAGAGATCCCAATTCTGCATTGAATGGACGAATGAATGGACGAATGAATGACTTAAGCCTGACCAATTTAATTAATTTAATTAATTATTGACTGACTGAATGACTGATTGATTGTCTGACTGATTGTGTGATTGATTGAGTGATTGATTGATTGTGTGATTGATTGATAGATTGATTGATTGACCAGTGACCTGTTTGTCTGTAGAGATTTCCCTTCTCTTGTTCTCCTCTTGCTCCAATTCTTCCATCTTTAGCAGACGAAGCCTCTCACGTAACTATAAATATCAGTATTTGACATTTCAATGCTAGACAGAGCTGCTAGTAGCAATGAGATTCAGTATATCATTGCTAAAATGGCATTAAATATGTCATAGCATTAAGTATTCCATAGCTTTAAGTATTCCATAGCTTTAAGTATTCCATAGCTTTAAGTATTCCATAGCTTTAAGTATTCCATAGATTTAAGTATTCCGTAGCTTTAAGTATTCCATAGATTTAAGTATTCCATAGCTTTAAGTATTCCATAGCTTTAAGTATTCCATAGCTTTAAGTATTCCATAGCTTTAAGTATTCCATAGCTTTAAGTATTCCATAGCTTCAAGTAGGCAACAAGAACCATTCGTGCCTGATGGGTTACAGAAACATTATGGCTGATGCTATCAACTTCACCAAGGGATAAACGTGGCCTTTCCATAACCTTGACTATGGCCTCTACAAGGCCTTGACTTTACAGAGGACTGTGGCCTTGACATGATCTTGAATGTGACCTCTACATGCCCTAGACCTTGCAGACGATGTCACCTCAAAGTGGCCTTGAATGTGGTCTCTATGCGGCCTTGACCTTGCAGGCAATGTGGCCTTGAATGTGACCTTGACAGTGTCCTCAACTATGGCCTTAAAGTGACTTAGAATGTGACCTTGACGAAGGCCCCAACCATCACCTTAAAGTGGCCTTGAATTTGGTCCTGATATGACCTTCACCCTGTCCTCACCTCAACGATTGACATCTCGCAGAGAAGACCGCATCCGCTCGTCTCCGTCAGATCGATGAGCCTATGGCGAATCGATCGACCCGATTCCATCTCTTTGATCTGATTGATCAGTTCCATCTTCTGCTTCATTACGACCTCTGCCTGCAAACAAAAGTAAAAATAATGTGCAAACCTGTTAACGTAATACGTAAAACTGTAAGCGTAAGATGTAATTCACACAAAATTTAATGTGAAAACTAAATGAAATTTGTAGGACCATAAATGTAACACAAAAAATTACAACTGTAAACGTTATTTGTAAAGCTGTAAATGTAATGCATACCACTGTAAACGTAATAAGTAAACTGTAAACGTAACAGTTGTAACCACACGTATAACATGTTACACTGTAAATGCAATATACAAAAACGTAAACTAATTATGTAAGACCTAATTAAATATGCACAACTGTAAATGAAATATGTAAAACTGTAAAACAGATCCATAAAACTCTAAATGCGATAGTCAAGTACTTTTATGTTGTTGTACCTCTTCCAGTGCCTGTTTCATCAACTCCCTAGATTCTTCAACCATCTCTTGAACTATCTTTGCCTTGTACTGCTTCAGTCGAATCCTTGACTCGCGAGCGTTCTCATGCATACTCGTCACCTTCTCCACTAACTTCCTGTAATGGATAAGACAGATGTTTGGTCGCGCTGGGGTTGGAAGCGCCTCTGAGCAGACACCTTGAAGAGGAGCTATATAAATTCTTTTATTGAACGAATGAATGAATGAAAGATGTGAGCGACATTCTGAGTCATGTGAGAGCTGGGGTGGCAGATCGAATGATATGGAGGAAGGGAAAGGAGGAGGGAGATGAGGAGGAGGAGGAAAAACAGGGTTCCGAATATCTCCCCCGGACATGCCCCCGGAACTATTCCCTCTGTGATCATAAAACTGGTTTGATGTTAAAACACAACGAGCAACCTTAATTCAACGTGTCTCACTTTGATTCTTAAGGCAAATGTTGAATCAAAAATAAATAGAAGAGTAGTTGATCATGGAGGCTTGTACTGCTTAATTAATTGATAGTTAACTGGTGAACAACCAACAACCTTATTTAATCAAATGTGTCTCACTTTGAGGCTTTGGTTAAATATTTAACAAAGTCTCTATATTTACCATGTTGCTATATAATCTGTCACGAATCTATAAAATAAATTATTAGACAAGAAATCCGAAGAGATGGCGGTGGAAACTGTAGAAAGTTTATTTACGTGGAAAGAGCAAAGTTGCGTTAAACGGCTATGTTTATCTTAAACAAAAAAATTAGCAAGTTATATCGTTAGTTATGAGTGCAAACGTCGTAGAGGTTTCAGAGACAGCTTTAAGTGAATGTAAAGCAGAGGTGAAATTGAATGAAGATCTTTCTGTTGTTAGTTTGATTTCTTTTCGATTAAAAGATAAATTAAAATAAATGCTCATTCATTTTGCTGTCCACATTTAATTGCACTATTTAAATAGCTCAGCTGTGTCACGGAGGGGAAATCCTGGGGGAAATTGTCCTACAGGGGAAAATGTCCTGGGGGGGAAATGTCAGGAGGGGGAGATGTCCGGGGGAATGTCCGGTGGAGGAGATGCCCTAGACCCGGAAAAACAGGAAGAGAAGGAGGGACATGACAAGAAAGAAGAAAGAAAAGGAGGTGGCAGAGGAATAACAGGAGGAGGAATGATGCCAAACAGGAGGAGGAGGAAGAGGAGGAGGAAGAAGAAAGTCGAGGAAGAAGAAGAAGGAGGAGGAGGAAGAAGTAGCTGGAGGAGGATGGAGAAGAAGAGGAAGAAAAATGAGGCAGACGAGGCAAAAGAAAAGGGGGAGGAAGAATGAGAAGAGAGAGGAGGATGTAAAAGAAGAAAAGGAGGAATAACGAGAAGGAAGAGGAAGATGACAAAGACGAAGAGGATTAGTGAAAGGATGAGGACAGGAGGAGAAGAGGAGAAAGGAGCAGTCCCTCAAGCTAACCAAGAGAAACATCCACAGGTACAAAATGCCAGCGACTTCAATTTCATGGCTTTAGCTTATGAGTGGGGGGTGGACAGTCGACCAAAATTTCCAAACGCTTCCTTCCTACCTGCCCGTTATCCTCAGTCGAGGAAAAGACCGCAGAGCTCGGTTTTATATACGAAAGCCAACGAAATGTGCAAAATAGATTTAAATTAAAATCAGTTCGGACAGAAAACCTTGTGTGCTCCTCCTCAACAACTCTTTTCTGGAAGAAATCCTGCATTAGTTCTTCGGCCTGAAAGAGAAAAAAAGCATTCAAATTAAAATAATCCTCAATTAATGACAACTGCCAAATCTACTAACAACTAGACATATACATAGATACATGCATGCATGCATACTTGATACTACATACTTGATGGACTGATCCTCTGGAATTGACCTGATCACAGTTGGATTTGATGCACCATCGTTTAATGCACTCAGCATTAGACATGGGTGCAATAAAAGTACTGATCAGTAATAATAATAATAATACATACATACACACATACATACATATATACATACATACATACATACATACATACATACATACATACATACATACATACATACATACAGCTATTGTGCATAGACGCGGGACTACATTTAACCTATTTCTGGTATAATCTATTTCTAATATAATCTATTTATAATCTAATCTATTTATAATGTAATCCATGATAATCGAATCTAATCATAACCGACATATCACATACCGACATATCACATAGCACATAACCGACTTATGCTTGTTCACCTATACTATATTAAATTGTTCAAAAGTATTATAACAGAGATGGTGCCCGCGTATATCTATAAAAGCTATAAATAGTCAAACAGATACGTCATCTGGTGATCAACTGTTAGGGGACATCCACATATCACGTACGCAACGAAGGGGTTTAGAATTTCGGCGATTTTACGTACGGGTGCGTATGGTGGGAGAGGGTCCAGAAAATTTATACGCACGCAAATAATTAGAACTGTCTAATTATGACGTCCACAATACGGAATATTAAAATCAGAACTGTACACCCAATCACAGACCGTATTTCTGCCTAATCAGTTTTATGTAGCATTAAAACTGTAGAATGTAAGTATTGTTAGTGTTTTATTTCTCCATAATAGTTAACGAATTTAAGCTGTTAAATATGATGCTTCAAAAACTAAATAGACTGAGGCAAAATCAATGTCTTATAGATGTCATTAGCTAATTAACCTTTTGCATTGGGGTGGGGTGGTGGAGCTCGGCTGCATGTACGCATGGGGGAGGGGTCCACGAAATGTACGCGGAGCAACAGAGGTGATGCGGGAAGGGGACCGAAAATCAGATTTTTCCGTACGTGATATGTGGAATACACGCAACAGTCAAATGAAAACAAATGAAGTTAAGCGTAATAAACTTTAAAGGGCATCTTAATAATCGTAATATGTGGCGACCCCTTATAATACAGACAACGGAACACAATAAATGGTGTATTTACGAGTATAGACCGTATATACAGACAACCGCCGACCTAAATGTGGAAGATATTATTTAAGCTGGTGTTCAGTTCGATCTACATGAATACATATTATGCAAATGTAATAAACTTTATAAGTATACGTTGAAGCCTGGTAAATAAGCTATTAAGAAAGACGGCAACTAATTACTATTACTAATAATCATTACTAATTGGCTATTCTCTTTTTTCTCCTTTGGCGGTAACTTAAGAAGTCGTTACACAACGGGCAATTATTGATATAATTAAGACAACTCTTTAATTGCTCCTTCCGACACAATATATTCGTCAATTCGTTTAATCGATAGTTACATATTCAAAGGCTCTTATAGTCAAAATCAAAATCAATGCGGGTTGTATTGTGTCAAATTCTTGTAGTCAAACGAAGTTGCGTCACCTTATGACAACTCATAATACACGCAGTTTATCCTATGAATACAAACGAAATTAAACGTAGGCCTACCTGTAACAAACTTTAGAAGTCAGTGTCCAATCCGGGCAAACTTAAGCCCAAACACAATTAATTACTAAAAACTAATCATCACGCTGTCCTCGGTTACTTCAATTTCTTAAACAATGAACATAATTGATGTTTATGAAGACACCTTTTTAATTGCTCTTTCAAACACAATAATAATCGTCAATT
Source organism: Bimastos eiseni (assembly GCA_959347315.1). NCBI lineage: Eukaryota > Metazoa > Annelida > Clitellata > Crassiclitellata > Lumbricidae > Bimastos > Bimastos eiseni. The sequence continues at coordinate 40,284,631 of OY365812.1, read as the reverse complement.
CGTTCAACCGATTGTTGTCCCATTGAATATAATTCGTAAATAAAACGAAGTCGACGTAAGACTGGTCATTGTGAAAAACGAATCTACGATTAGAGAACATCATGACAGTTACGCCACCTGCTGATCAACTTATAATAGAACAGCCAATACACTACATTATATTACAACAGATGAAATTAGATAAGATTACCTGAGCCTTCATGTCCTCCGCTCGCTCTCTGTTTTCCCTCGCGAGCTTCTGCCGAGCAGCGATGGCCTCCTCCTTGCTGAGCAGTCCCTCGAGGCGCCTCCTCTCCGCTTCCACCCTGTCCCTTTCCAGGTCCTTCTGACGCACCCTCGCCTGCCACTCGTTGAATCCCGATGGATGGCCGTAACCCGCTTCCAGCTTTTCCAATCTATCACAGAACAGGTAATGTGGTTTCTAATTATGATGTGACTAGACGACTTTTGTAACGAAGTAAAAGATGGTAAAAGAAGGGAAAGGACGGTAAATGGCAATATGAGGTAAGAGAAGGTAAGATACGGAAACATGAAGTAAGGGAAGGGAAGGGACTGAGAAAATAAGAGACAGCAAGGTAAGAAAAAAGGAAGGTAAGTTAAATGGCAATATAAGGTAAGAGAAGGTAGAAAAGGCACGATGAAGAAACAACAATTAAGGAAACGAGCAAAGGTAAAATAAGGTATGATAATACAAGCGAAAAATAGAGGCAGTAGGGTAATAGAAAAGGAAGGCAAGTGAAGGTAATCGAGTGGAGGCAAAGGTGAGAAATGGAAAAGAAGGAAAGGAGAGGGGGAATGGAGAGGAACCGGAAGGAATGAAAAGGCATCATAGAAGTCTTTAGGTTAAGGAAGAATGGAATAATAAGAGGAGGAGAAAGAGGAGGAGACACTTTGGGTGGAACGGACCGCTTCAGTTCCTCTTCCTCTCTCTTCTGATAGAGTCGTCCTTCGCGAAGAATTGCGGCCGCATTGAGTTTTATCGGAACGACCTCCGTCTGAAACGTAGAATTGATTAGATTAACAGGATTACATGGGATTAACAGATTAGATTAACAGGATTACATGGGATTAACAGATTAGATTAACAGGATTATATGGTATTAACAGATTAGATTAACAGGATCATATGGTATTAACAGATTAGATTAACAGGATTATATGGGATAAACAGATTAGATTAACAGGATTATATGGGATTGGATTTAATTGAATAAGATTACATCATGTGATGTCTCATTGGATTAGATGATGCTGATAAGATTGCATGAAGACTAGATCAGGATTAGACGATGATTAGATTATATTTAATCAGCAGATATGACTGGATTAGTCTTTAAGTTAGACAGGGCGGGATAAGTTAAGAATCCGTATGATTAGATTCGATTATCATGGATTACATTATAAATAGATTAGATTATAAATAGATTATATTAGAAATAGATTATACCAGAAATAGATTAGAAAGATAAGAAAGAGAATAGATTAAAATAGAATAGATTAAAATAGAATAGATTAAAATAGAATGGATTAAAATAGAATAGATTAAAATAGAATAGATTAAAATAGAATAGATTAAAATAGAATAGATTAAAATAGAATAGATTAAAATAGAATAGATTAAAATAGAATAGATTAAAATAGAATAGATTAAAATAGAATAGATAAGCAATTAATCAATGGATTGGATAAATAGCTAACAAGAATGGAAGTCGGTGGAGGGTTGCAGTATCGTTGGTTGAAGTTGAGTTTCTTCTCCTCATTCTCCACGTACTCCTTCATCCGGAGTCTCGACCTTTCCGACTTCTCCGTCTTGGTCGCACACGATGGACTCCACTTTGACGCCTCTTCGTAAAGTTTCTAAATTTTGTCAAATACAAATTTGAATTTAAATAGAAAAGAGACAAAGAACCTTGAGCAAAATTAAATAGGGCCATCAGCTGGAGTCTATTCGATCTCTTATCAATAATTAAATATTGAACAATTAAATCAATAAAAAATCAATAATTTAAATTGTTCCTACAATTCAATAGTGTAAATTTTCCATCACCTAGGATGAAAATTATATCTCCTTTTGATGCATGGGAATAAATCAGACATTCTCTTCCCTACCTCAGATTTTTTCCAATTCTGCATTTTCGCCTTCTGAAACTCGATGTCGACTTTTGGCTCAACATAAGTCGTGAGCGGAATGGGTCGAGTACTTGCGAGCTTTGGAATCTAAAAGAGAAGGCAGATGAGGAGAAAATGGACAAGAAGGCAATGTAAAATAGTAAGGAAAGGGAATGTAAGGGAGATAGCATAGAGTAGGTTATGGAAATATTACAAGATAAGAAACGGTAAGGTACTGAGCAGGAAAGTTCTTATCATCATCATCAGCCTCATCATCATCACCACCACCACCACCGTCGTCAACACCACCACCACAACCACCACCACCCCTATCACCATGATTACCCCTAACAAGTCCATCACTATCTATCACCACTACCACCAATCTCCTATCACTCACTGTCAGCCCATCATGACAAAACCCACCCACTTTTACTAATAATAAAAAATCCAACTAACCACAACCCACCATTCGGCCCCTCTGAGTATTATTCTGTGGGAAACTCCATGTAAATCTACAGATATGATACAAAATTACTTGCTAATATAAAAAAATACATTACAACACACAGTAAATATCTCAGAGTAGATATCGTGAAGGGTCGCGAAGGGGCGCTCTATAAATGCTTGATTACATTACAGTAAAGAAACTGCAAGGAGTTGAAAGTTGAGTCAGTACCCGCTCGGGAATTGGAATCTTGATCGGCTGAGACTTACTCAGATTGAATGGCTTCGGCTCTAAAACAATTACGCACAAATCTGTTATCAATTTCCCGAAAATCTCTATTCAAAACTGAATTTCAGTTCTATAAAAATTTCCCAATAAATCAAACTAGAATTTCTAGATATTTTTACTAATAGATTTATGCTTAATTGAATTTGAAAACTCATCTGAAAGTTAGATTTAATTGAAAAACACATTTGTGGAACAAAATTAGATTACTAAATAGCTAAGTGACTTTACCATAAACTAAAAATAAACAAAATTTTACTCTAAACGGATAGCTAAACAGCTCTCAGTGAAAATAATGATACATTGAAAGAGGTAATACCAACAGAATGATAGCAATGAGTTGTACACATACCCACAAGTGGTATTTGGCCTCTCTTGGGCGATTTTGCATCTTCAACCTGCCTTTTTATACCATCAAGAAGATCTCTCAATTCTGGCAACCGCCTGCCAAGTAAAAAAATAATAAAAATGACAATAACATGACAAACAACAACAATAGCAAAAATAAAAATAACCATAGCAATAATAATGGTATAACAGTAATCATGAAAAAACGAAAAAAATACGATATCAATAAATGATAAATAATAATAATAACATTATACTGTAAAATCACCAATGCTATTATTACCAATGTTATTGTTATCATTAAAATTACTATTCACTTATCAAGCACCCCATCTAATGACGACGCTGTTCGTTCTCTCGGCCCGGATGCACCTCTGAGCAGATTTCTCAAACAGGCAATACATACATATCCGGAATGAATGAATGAATGAATGGATGAATGAATAAATGAACAAATACCAATAGGTTGAAGAGCACAAGTGGCACTTACTGGATCAGAGGTGACAGAATAGTTTCATTAACAAAACTCCAGTCATAATGCTTATTCCAAGTATCCTTCATCCACGTCGTAAGGTTCTTGTCGTCCAAAGCAAAACTCAGGAACTGCACAGAAAACAACAAACATACAAAGAGAAGAAGACATCAACAACGACTCAAGTCACACATAAAACAAAGTTGCAGAATTGCAATCATGGATTAGAAATCGAATATATTGCTGAAAAACGTCACAATCCACTAAAATTGTAACGGAATCATTTTTTTGGCGATTGTACCCCAATACCTCCCATGGCCAATCGTTGAAAATAGGAAATACTGATTATAAAGTCAATTGTTTCATCAACTGTTTTGTTAAAAATGCTCCGTTCTCACAAACCTGCTATCGCAATGCATACACGTGTTTTCCCGCTTGCGCTCACCACGATAAAAGTCTTCCTGGCTCTGTAAATAATCCACCGAGTGGATCGTGGGGAGCTATGGATAAGACACTGGCAAAGGCTGGCAGAGCTGAGGAAGTTGAGTTCATATAGGTCTACCCCAAGGTTAAGATGTCCTTCTTTTGCTATTTGGTGGCATTGGCTGACTCAGATGCATAATGTTATGGCGAGTTTCATGGCTGCCGACGGTTAAATTCATCTCCTGTAATAACTTGTCATCATCTGTTCATACTGCAGTTCACTAGTTTGAAATTTAAAAAAGAATATTATTATTATATCTTTGGCACCGATTGCTGCATTATTAAGATCAAGGTCAATTAATCAGTACGGCCTCACCTTGTACATTTTGTTCAGGTCAAGGTTTTGAATAAACTTCTTGAGATGTGTTGTACCAAGTTCTTCAGCTCGAAATAGGATCAAATATATGAGAACTGAAAGAAAACGATTGAATGATAGACTAACTGATGGATTGATTGACTAATTGAATGATTGATTGAAAGACTGACTGAGTGACTGATTAAATGACTTACTAATGATTGATTGATTGTCTGACTGATAAACTGATTGATTGAATGATTCTTTAATTGAACATAATTTCATACTGTATGGTAATATGAAATTGTGATATGATTCAAACCTGATACTGAACTTGAATATTATCATTGTCTTCCTAAGCATCATAAGTACTATCATCATCATCATTATGATAATCATTACCTGTATCATCATCATCATCTTTATTATCATCACTGCCATCTCATCATTATCATCATCATTAACCTTCTGGAATATTTTGGTTTACATATATATATATATATATATATATATATATATATATATATATACACATATATATACTTTGTTGATCTTTTTGTCTATTTATGTAGCTCCTTTTTATAACCTTTGTAAAGATTCTCCTCGGCTCGTAAGACAAACTTTCCATCCCTGTTGTAGAAGCCGTCGACAACAACTTTAAGGATCGGATTGAAACGAACGCATCCAGTGAAGACTTCTTCCACAAAAGTCGAGTCTTGATCATCAAGATCCTAGAAATCATCATCACCGCCGCAACCGACATCATTATCATCATCATTACTTTCATCATAGTAATCATCATCATCTCTATCAACTTCTTCAACACCAACATCATCATCTGCAGAATCCACACAAAAGCAAGCACTATCACCATCATCATTATTCATTCATTCTGAGCATTTATATAGCAGCCCTTCAAGAACCTACCCAGGAGCGCTCCCAGCCCAGCCACGACTAAAGAAAAAAAACTTGTAGGGACTTGTAAAAGATTGATAACATAAACTTATCATCATCTGCATAATCTAAATCATCACTACCACCATCATCAATATCATCATCACCATCATCACTACCGCCCCCCACCAGCAATACTAACCAAAACCACACAAAAGCTTCAAATCGCCAGAGGCACCATCACTTCAAAGTCAGGGCGTTATAAATAATTATTTAGATGTCAAGTGATAGACAAGAGTACAGATCATTTTACCGGAATTGTGATAAGAAACTTGTTGAGGTGAAAATCGACAGACTCTATGTTGGGATTGTATGATTCAAGGATCTCGTAAGAGAACTGAATCAGTTCAGCGTGACTTAGAGGCATCTTTAAAACTAAAAAACACAGCCAGAGACACAATATGAAACATTCTAAAGCATATAATTAAAATAATTATGAAGCCTTATATAACTAAATTATTTTGATGTAGTGTAGTGTAAACTAGCAATGCAATAGACTTTCAGTTAAAATTGACTAAATTACCTTGAATGTAAAAGAATGCTATGTAAATCTCCATATTATTTCAGCATCAAAAATTTCCGGGCATCATTCTGAACCTTCATTCCTTTCGATTTGGTTTCTACTGGAGCCTGAACAACAGGGGTAAAAGTGCAGCATCGGGGTGCGTATAAATGCCGGACGTCGTGAGGGTCAGGTCAAGTGTCGCAAAAGTTGGTTAGGATAATTTTACTGGAGTCGGTTAGGGTCAGGATTACGGCCAGTGTTGTCATTAGAAAACATGGTACTTCCGCCGCAGCATACTAAAGGATACCGCACGATGCCCGGTATATATACGCAACCTGATAATGAACTATCTGTTAAAATGCAGGTTCCCCTTCATATTTGGGCGCTGTAGAACTCTAGAGAATCGAAATACTATTAATTTTATAAAGAATCCATGTTAATTCACCGGTGCCGTCGGGTCAAACAACATTATAATTACGATCGCCTTTATATTCAATTCATATTACTTGTAATTAAAAATGCTTTAACGGACGGGGCTCTCCCAGGTATCCAGAGATAGCTTTTATGAATCAAAGTACAAAAGTTGGTGTGATTTCATCAACAATAACTTATTCTATTTTATAATTGATTTGAAATAGGTCGGCTTGAAAAATATATCAGATCGTACTTTTTCAACTATCGAACAGACCAAAACTGATCACATCAAAACAATAAACTACAATGCTTGGCCGCCATTTTACTAATTTTGTTGTTAGCAACGACGTATTGGTCACCACTCAAAATTTAGTTTCGAATTAAAGCTGCCTTTTAGGACTAAATGATCTAGCCAAAATAACCACCCACGCCTGTTGTAATATATTAAATTATAATTTAAATTAAGTAGTCATTTTCAATGAATGCAAATACGCGGATTTTGGTAATAAATTATAGGTGAGTAAGTGCATGATCGAAAATCGACAGCCGCCGTATCTTTATGTAATGCAAATCTAAGATCTTTACAGTATAATCGTCAAACTGTAGCGTCTAAGACGCCATTTAAATGTGTAAAATGAGCCCTGCTGCCTACTCCAGCTGAGATGATATAAAAGTAGTAATGAACAAAGAATTTTACTCAGCAGGCAAATCCGGTATAATTCGTTCCAATTTGTAATAATACTGACTAGTCACGGCTATAATTTCATTAAGAATAGACGCCATAGGTCTCAGATCAGAATGTCAGATTCAAGTGGTTCAAATCGGGACAGAGGGTTTCAGTAGCTCTTCTCTTAACTACTTCGGGTGAATTAACTGATAAGATGTTGGGGAATGTCAGAAAACCATCTGGAAGTTAAGTTGTTTTCGCGCAACACATATCAACATCATATTTGTCAACACCGAGTAGTCAGAGGGTGCGTAGTGTATTGCTGAACATGATCCCAGGACCGTACCGAGGGGCAGCGGGGCCGTGGCCAAGGGCCCAATGTGGAAAGGGTTCAAATTTCAAGATGGAATAACTTATTTTAAAATGTGGGGCGCCAGATTGGTGCACAAGACGCAATTATAGCTCGGTTCGGTACGGCCATGCATGATCCCGTAAAGACCCTACTCAGAATTTAAGGTAAGTCATATTTAGGGACGACTCCTTACGACGATAGAGCCTTGCAATTGCGTGTGAAAGACTAAATAGCCAAGACAAAGTTACCACCTTGGAGGAGAATTGTGTACTCTCCACTGTGTACAAGCCCTTCACTCTAACAAGTTGGCTACTATCTGAACCTCAAAAAATCAATGGTTAAGTTTCTCGTAAAATAGGTTTCTCACGAAGAAAAACACGCACAAACATTGTGCAGAAGGCAGCATGTATTTCCATGTAAAAGCTGTCACCTGTGATCACAACAAATACCAGAATAATCTCTTAAACTAATTAACTTAAAACTCATCTCTTCCCAAAGTACTATAAATTCCAAAGGTAGACTGCCAACCTTATACTTTAGAACTCCTTCTTGACTCTTCCTGAACACTGGCAGGTACATAGATTTTGCTGGAGAGATAATTAACCATCAACCAAACCTTGTACATTTATTTAACAAAAGTGCTATATAAATTCAACGATGATCAGATTATTGCTACTAACACAAAGTCACACATTGAACAGGAAATAGACACTCAGAAACAACAAGCTATCAAAGTCCTCGATTTCCAACCTTTGAAAACAAAGACCAACAACTGAACTTGAAAGAAAACTGTTGACAATTATTTATTGCTTAAAAGAAGATTCCAGTTGCTAAAACCGAACAACGTATGATACGTCTAAATAAATTACAGTAACGCAAAGCCGTGAAACATGCTGATTTGGTTAGAACTCTGTTTAGTTTAAAGGCTGCAGTGAAAAATACATAACACGTGCGCATATTATGCTAGTTGGGAAAAAGATCAACCGATAAACAAGAGATAACTCAACATTTGCCCAAACAGTTGATCATAGGTTATCAAACATAGAAACAGAAAAATGTTCTGCAATTTTCTCAGTAGAACATTATATTAATTATCAAATATTGAAAGCCAATTTTTTCAGTAGATCTCTATACTTATCAAATGTTGAAACAATTTTCTCAGTACATCTTTAAATCAATTATCAAACCTCGAAATATCGAATATTTTACATGTCCTCTAAATTCTCAAACAATGAAATATCGAAATGTCTTGCAATTTTGCCCGGCACAAATATTGCATTTAGAAATCCCTAAACTTAGTCGACCCGCATTTGGCTGGAACTACAAAAAAATTTTTGTTCAATGCTTACAGCCACATTTGCAAACATTTAATAAGCGACCGTCAATACCTTGTTAGTTTGCTTGCAGTTACCTTAAACATTCAAAATGTAGAAAAAATATTTCTGCACACTTAAAGCCACACGTAAAAAATTTGTAAAACATGCCGCATACATGCCAATTTGATTGCAGTAGTAAATGTACATTCCTACATATCCTCTGGAAGGGTAAAACAAATTAGAGGTGCTCTCTATGTCAGCCTAAGTGACATAACTTCCATGAAAGCATGTTTTGTGTACATCAGAAAAGTAGAAAAAGTTACAAAATTCATCGGCCAAGTGGTGGGACTCCATAAACTCTGATCAGTTCGAATTGTTCGATTGCATGCTGGCCGCAGTGGATCGACGCCCTAGTAGAGACGCTTTCGATCCTGAGATTTGCCGATGAGCACATAGGCGACTATTCCGCAGACGACGAGAGCCAAGACCACAAGGAAAAATATGAAAACGCCGCTCCAGCCAGAAGACTCCGAAGGCTTATCCTCCAAGTGATCTACAAAGGATTAAATACACGGATCATATTTAAATTATTCTCCAAAACAAAGCAATGGATTTAGATTATATAGCAGAACAATTTAACACTGAATACCAAACATGTACATTAGTATGTATTATCTATCACTGAATAGAATGCTAAGCATCTAAAAGAGCGACCTGCTGGATTTTGAAATGAATTTCAACTGTAATTGATAACTGAACATTTATAAGAGCACCACTCCCTGATTCAGACGCCTCACCAATGCAGCACATATATATATCCTGAATCATAGATACACTGCAGCTCCACTTTGAGGTTCAAATCTCTAATGGAATTGATGATTTAGGGTTTCTCACTCTAACCATTTGAACTCTAAAAATCTTAATTGGTTTGTTTGACCTAGAAAGCCCTCACCACCCTTCTCCATCTTCTTTTAGCCAAGCCACGATGCAGTAACAGTTATGGTCCCTGCTCACAAGGAATCGACTCCCACTCTCTCTTCACAACTCAAATTCATTTCCTTCATTCAAAAAGCGGCTCAAAACTCACTATTTAACATTGGTATTCAAGCACTTAAATATCAAACTGCATCTTCTACTGGCAACTGACTATCTGCGCCTCAGATTCACGTTTCGGAGTGACCACGCGCAGTTGCGGAAGTTACAAATTTGATAAATAATAATAATACATTTTAACAGCATCATAGTTTGCCAACCTCAAGAAGAAAAGAGCAATTGCTCAGATGAATCGATAGAGGCAAACATTGCACGAAGCATAGGTTCCAACTTCACTTTCGTTAACCTCATCACATAATTCTAATTAGTGGCTTCTATAGAACCGGAGTTGAATGCACAAGGCATCAAACTCTCCAATCAGTTCAACAACCAGTCAGTAAGACAGAAATGCCCTTTGTGATGTGAAGGACTGAATAAGCAATATGAGGGCAGGTGGCAAGTCTTCTCCCTTGACGGCTCATCATCCCCCCACAAAACCAACTATGCCACCGACAGTGTAATGTAAAGACCGGACGACCGCGCTGCTTCTACCTCGGTGAGGTGCAAAGAAGTCGGCTGATGGTTCAATCTTGCTGTAATCGATGCTGCTGTCCTGGTTCTGATCGTCGACTCCGATGTCGTACAGTTTCATCGATATGATGTCGTGGTTATCTGACAAAATAAAATGCATTTACTCCAAAAGACAAAAAACACCACTGCCCTACAGTCCCACGAGTATTAAGTACAAACATAATTATTATTAACATAAAATGTGTAAGGCATCAATCCCAAAGTCTTCTTCAGGTCAACATTCATTGAGATTACACATAAGATCATTCAAGCAAGGTTAAGGCAAATGAACAGGAAAGTCTTAAACAGTCTCCTAAATTGGCAAGGTGAGAGGGTCAGCAATTCCAGGCACAGGTACTTTATCACGACAACATTCACTGAGGCCGCACACAAGATCATTCAAGCAAGGTTAAGGCTAGCACTCGTTCAAAACATTAATTGATTAATATCCACAATTTAACTTTGATTCACTCATTACATTTTTACCAGTAAAATAATAACAACAACTATTAGTTCCCTTAAATTAAATCCAGAAGGTTTTATCCACCTGCCAGTTCTCCTGTGGCCGCAGAAGCGCCAAAATAGTATCCAGTTGGCAGTTTGACGCCATCCACCTCAAAACAAGTTATCCACGAGTTCTTTCCAAGGATGTCAGTCGAAACCTGGAAAGAAATCCACAAATCAATGAATAAATAAAAGTAATTTTGTAAATGAAGATTATATAGCATCTCCAGGAGACACTTACCAGAAGCGCCACCGACCAGTAGAAAACTAGTTCTTTGAGCGGAATGTTTACAAAGTGTTTGTGGAAAGTAGGTAAAGACTTAATGGTCTAATTAAAACTTTTGTCCATGTTGACACCTTGCTCTATCTTCAATAGTTGATGAGATATAATGTTTTACTATAGAGAGATGAAATGGACCAGAACTCGTAAAACAATTTGCCGGGGGCAGAATAAATGCTAAAACCATCTGGCATTCAAAGGGTTAAAGTCATTGAATCATGACTCCAATTGTGACTTTAATCATTAAGCTAATCATGAATCTAATTACTGGCTTGGATTGGTTCACAAGGGTGTTAGACAAACCTTTTTCAATGGGTGGCCAGTAGCAATATTTTCAGAGGCAAGTGAGGAAATGGATTAAGTCCATGGCTTGAATCACGATTAAAATAATGGTTTGAATCATGATTAAAGTTATGGTTGGGGTTATGACCTGAGTCATGGTTCTAGTCATGATAAAAATCATGGTTTGAGTAGCGAGTCAAGTCGTAATGTGAGCCTCCTTTAATGCAAACCTTCAGCTTGTTTTTCTCGTAACGAACAGCGATGTAAGTCTCGTGAGCGGCTTTGCGAAAATGCGACTCGCACCCCGCGAGCTCAGTGTGAGTCCCATCACGATCGTGATCATAGTGGAGCGACCCGTTGTTTATCATGCCGGAAATGTATGGATGACCATGCTGAAACAGTGAGACATATCAATGTAGTGTTATTTAAATAATACAATGTAACTGACGTAATGTAATTGTTGTGATGTAATGGAATCAATGCAATTGATCAAATGTAAATAATACAATGCAAATAATACAAAGTAAATAATACAATGCAATAGATGTTGTGTAATGTTATTCAACGTAAAGTGATGTAATTTAATTGATTCAATGACATTGACATAACGCAAGAGATCCAATGCAAGTGATGTATTGTAATGTAAGTACACCTGAAGCTATATAAAGGAACCATCATCACATTTTCGAAAACGGATCAACGATTCATTCACTCATTTCACTGATTATGAGTAGTTGATTAAGCACATTGTTACACTATCTTGCATGTTACAAATCAACTTATAACAATGTAATGTAATCAAACATTTGTATAGCACCACTGCATATCAGCAGCAACAATTGAATAATTCAGTCATTATAATAGTAATTAATGTGCTTCAACTACTAATGTGCTTGGGCAAGAGAACAGGAAAGTCTTAAGGCATCACCAATACTAGGAAGTAAGAGAGCGTGAACTTGTAACATATCCCAGGATAACGGACTGTTCCAGTTAATGTACAGTGGCGCTATGACCACCAATGTTTCATTAAGAAGCCTGATGAATGGTTGGACAGAAAATTTGACAAATGGCCCAGTGGTCAGCTTGGATGGACTGCCAGTAGCACGGTGGGACTGGTGGTCAGAGGGAAGGGCTTGCCGTTTCTGTGGCCAGTTGGTAGAATGGACGGTTTTAGATAATAGGTTATTTCTGTATTAGTTCGTTTAATATCACATCTTCTCTGGAGATTGATATAGCGCCTCTTGCAAGATTAACTGTGCAGGGGCGCTATAAGCACGGAAACCTCAGGGAAAAAGAAACGTCTTTAAAGAGTGAGAGACTGAAGGAGAGAAGCCAGTCTTTAGTTTAGCCCTTAGTGATAAAGGAAGGTCATTCCATGTAGATCAATCAATCAATCAATCAATGAAACTTAATATATTGCCTCTTCAAGAAATCTACTCAGATGCGCTCCAGGTCCAACGACGGCCAAATAAGACAGATATCAGAGTGTAATAAAAATAGGGTAGAGAGTTCTTTGGTAAGAGTCGAAGATCCAATGGGAGGCTATTCCAAGCAGTTGTGCCCACAACAGAAAAAGCATGATGCTGCATTGTAGAGGTCTGAGAGAAATGGACAAGAAGAAGACCATGTGAAGCAGAGCACAGCATCCTGCCAGCAACAGGACAGCAGAGCTCCCTAAGGTAAGTAGGTGCAACATGGACCCACAAGAGAAAACATTAGGTCCTATTTAGACGTCATAACCCATGGCTTGTGGTAATGACCTTGTGTGTTGGATCTGTATTTAAAACCACTCATGAATGACAAAGTTAATAAACAAGCTTGATAGAGTTAATAAATGGGGCTAATAAATTAGGTTTTGAGGAAGAACCCTTTGTAAAGCAATATATTTTGTTGTGATGTATTTAAACATTTCTAGAGCGCTTCTTGTGTGGTGAACCGTTCTGAAGCCAGTGATATAAACTATATTACTGTATGATACAGAACGAACTTAACCTAAAAAATGATATAACTGGCTGCTAAATGTTGATACCTACCCTAATTATTACACCCTCTCCCTGAAATACATAAGGACAACTATCCTATTAAATTCTTCTAAAATTCTTCTAAAATACTTACATAAATCAAACAATTATCAAAACTATAAAAAAGAGACATAATTACATTAAAGATCCACATATTTTTCAATAGATTTAATTCTCAAATGATAAGTCAATCAAAGTTTTATTGCAACAATTTTGACAAATTCAAGATTTTGAGAAATTGCCCCTGTTAGTCGCAAAGAAGCTCTTAACGTCGGACAACAAGAAATAACATGAACCACAATCAGTGTAATGTAAAGTAAATCACTTCAATCATTTCGAAAATCTATATATAGCACAAAGATGACAGGTAGGTGCAAAGCGTCATGCATGTAGTCCGAGACAGGAGTGTACTAAGAATAGCGTCCAATGAGGAGGCGGATTATCAGCGCTTGGGGCAGGCCAAACCAGGACAGAGCAGCAGCGGTCAAGTCGGCTGGTGACAAAGGCATGGACTACGGTAGCCACAATGTCATCATTAGATAGGGAACAAGGAACAGTCCGCTGTTGGCAAAGCTGATAACAACTGAAAAGGGAATATGCTGATTGATAAGCAGAGAAGCTCTTAATCTAGAATAATCCCTAAGTCTCGGACAGAATCAAGAATGGCAACGTGCTGAAAGGCTTCTTAAGCCGAGAGTGTTCATGCTGCGTAATTTAATGTAAGTCAAGAGCACTTACACAAAGTAATGCATTGCAAAATAAAACACTTAAGCTTAGAATTAGAACACTTACGCTGTGTCGAGTATTTTGATTGACGTACGTATCGAAAAAGATTCCTAGTCCAACGAAGAAGTCCTTGCCGCCAAAAACTGGACCTGTAAACGATGGTTTACAGCATTTATAGTATCTACAATAATTACGACAATTATAGTAGTAAATATAGTAGTAGTAAATACAGTACTAACAGTATTAGAGAACTTACACTAATTACTGTAATTACCAAACTTACAGAATTTACAGTACTACTAATAATATTTACAGAACTTACAGTACTAATAACAGCACTTACATAACTTATTTACAGTTCTAATAAAAGTACAAAACTTATAGCATTTACAGTACTAGTAATAGCATTACAGTACTAGTAATAGCCTTTACAGTACTCACACCATTCACAGTACAGTTATTTTGGTGTCACAAAGGCAAAATGTACGAATGATAGAAATAGATTACCCAGTTCCACGCGATCCCGTGTGTACCAGATGGCGAACCCATCCCCAAACAAATCCGTTCCCTTTCCGTGAACTTTGAAATGGACGTGAAGCTCCCAGTCCCTCATGTGACACGGCTGCAAATTCAAAACCAATAATTTTCAAATTCCCACATTCGAGAATTTAAATAGCACCCCTGCATAAAAAAACCAGCGGTACCCTCATCCCCAACGTGACCAAAATGAACGATCTTAAATACAGCAAGGAAATTTTTATTATCTCACAGCTTCCATCAGAATCTGAATGCTACTGTAAACTAAACAATTATTGTAACAGTCTGGTTGTTTTATTAAGCAAACAGAGAATTTAATTAAATTGAGACCATAGCAACGCACAATCGCAAGGGCTAACCAACAGACCGCCACGCAAATGTTTAATATAAATTTGGCCAAGCGCAGAGAATAGCTTTCTTGAAGGGGCGCTATGTAAATACTCGAATACATAACATAGAAATGTGTCGCTGAATTCAGAAATGTGTTAAAACTCACAACACTGTTCCAGATGGCGCCCTTCCTGCTCTGGTGATCTGGTGTCAAACGCACGTACGAATTGCTAATTATGGTGCTGCCGACGGACTCCCATTTTTCATCTGCACGAAACAGAACACACTCATTCGTTCTATGACTCACGCACTTTGACCGAAAAATGTCCGCACAAAATTCTCAAACTAAATTAGCCTAAGTGGAAACTGAACTTCTCAACAGCTAATAAAGTAAACAAGTAGGGAAAATCTGAGAGTGTTGGAGGGTTACATGAGTATTTGTGTCACGTGAACTTGTAAGCAATCATAAAATCGTAATAACAAGATTTCTACAGCACACAAAAAAGCAAGATCGTTCAGTCAAAATGAGAACAATTGGCAGGTAAAGCTCAAAATCGGTTCCAGGAGGTCATACGCAAATGGGCGAGGGCAATAAGTCAGCTACGGTGGGCGGTGTTTAGAATTGAGTAGTTTTCTGTGCTCGTGGAAAATAAATAAATCAACCTAAATTGTTAAAGTCACAGGACAAGATTCAGACAGATTTAACAACGTCGGAAACTGCATGCAATGAATTAATCCAATTTGTTATCAAGGCAGCGGAAGAGTGAGGGCAGAGTGCCACGCCAGCGTTCGTGTTAGACGAAAAGGTGTACCTGAATACGGTTTTATGAGAGAATGTTCCTTCTTGAGATAGTCTTTGGTATTCCATTCGGAAAATACCGACGATATATTCAGCCAGAAAACATATATTAATAGTAAAAACTCGCGGAATTTTGAGACCCGAAACACCTCCATGCTGCCCTCTGAACCAACAACGCATAAACCACAGACTACGTAATTCTGTTTAGATGAGTCCGTTTGCGATGACATAACTAAAGCGTACACGTGGACAACATCAATGACGTATTTGACGACGAGCTCTACAACTGGATGTCGAATTTTAAATTTACCGAAATGCATCTGTATCAAAATGATATAAATTATCTGTATTTAATAAGATTTTACTTTTATTAATATATTTATGAATCACAGGAATCGCTACTTTGATGGATCTGGATTGGCATGCGTAAATCTAATTGTTGATTCATACATCGCTTGTTAAAGAGGTTAAATGAGACAGATGCATTATGGTAAATCTTGGAATCAACGCAACAAATTAAAAACACAAGGGCGGCGTGAAGACCAGTACTTACCGAGATTGATTAATTCTCGATAACCGAAAAGGTTGACTATTCCTTTCATTCACTAGACAGCGGTCTTGGTTAAACTACATGTAGAACGTGATGCACACCTTGCATGACTGCCGTACAGCTAAATTTCAATCTGTTGTAACTAGGTATAGCTCTTACCAGTTGCCTATCCTCAAATCAGTCCCATGGCTCAAAATTTCATAACGATTCCACTTCAAAGTCCTATCACTAGCCTGCGACAATTTCCAAAATATCTTCGCGAATTCATCACTAAACAGCCAGCACGTTCTACCCGACAATCTTCTAGTCCAGTACGTGGCGGAGACTTAGAGGGGCAAAGCAGAACGGCCACAAAATTTCAGGTTGGGATTTGAGCTGCTTTCCCTCCAATCGGCGGCATACTGTACAAACCTCGTATCAACGAGTTTTTCCGAAAATCACTTTTAATGCTATTCGATGCGCAAAATTATCCTGCACAACCTGACAAAGGTTGTATGTATACATACGATGAATAAGCAGAGAATCTGAATATTGTATATGTCAGAGCCTGTCACAAAACATCGTATGCTTACATAGGTAGGCCTATACGAGATCTGTGCAGTTTCGACATCACGCATTTGAGCAAGCGCTGTGTGCCGTCCATCGTATCTGCAGCTTGTTGCGTGTTTCGTGTGACAAAGAGAGGTCACAAATGCAGTATTATTTGCGATAAATAGCATCTAAAATCTGTTGAAACGGACAGAAAACGACGAATTAAGTTTCGTTTCAGGCATGAAGAAGTTGTTAGATAGTGTTTGGAGTTGATTCTGTTTCCAAATGCAACCATGCGATGATAACTACCCATTACCCCTCTCTTATCAGCCACCTTCTAATCCTAGACCTAACTAACACCCACCATAGTAGCTATTCTGCCTCCTCTGACTTTCTGGAAACCGGACTCGGACCTCCTTCGGAGTCCGGACCACTCCTCGGAAAGCCTATCTGGCTTGAAGCAGAGCTCGATAATAAGCTAGTACCATATGTACTCGGTTTTTGAGCTATTTATAACTTTATTGGATCTAAAACATGACGATTTGAAGAGTGGCAAATAATTTATTGTGTCGGAGGAAGCAATTAAAAATGTGTCCAATCGATTGCAATTCTGTCCAGTCAGTGTCTTACAACATTCAAGGAAAAACGGCAATACCAATCAGTTATACTCCATGATAGTAGTAGGCCTCATCGCTGCGAATAGGCTGGTGCCCTAAGTTTGGCTTCTGAATAGCGCTTTAGAAGTCTGGAGATAACGTGACATAGCTGCGTGTTTGCATGGCATGACATTAAACGTCATTGCATTTGAAACTTACGACTACTTGTTCTATCCTCATTGAGTTTGCATTTGAATTCACGAACCTTTGAATATAGATTTATTCGCAAGGCTTATAGTTACTTTATCCTTTTAACTTCTTGCCACAAGGACCGCCTTCACGTCGACTTCTTATGATAGGGATTTAGAACTTATTCTAGCAATTGAATGAATTGACGAGTATAATATTGTGTCGTTTGAAGCAATTAAAAAGGTGTTTAAATATATAATTCTGGCAGTGTTTAGTTTAGCATCATCTAAGCTTTCTAAGGTTACTGACGGCAGGTAAATGGAATTCCCAATTTCCCACGCATATATACCTACATCCGTCCGTCTGTCCGCACGCGCGCGCGCGCACACACACATACATACGTACGTACACACAAACATACATTCGAACATACATACGTACATACAAACGTACATTCGTACATTTGAACATACATACGTACATACATACGTACATTCGTACATTCGAACATACATACGTACATACATACGTACATTCGTGCATACGAACATACATATACCGTACGTCAGCACATACAAATACATGCACATTCATTCTTTCACACATTGATACAATCACACAATTGAGCTATATAAATGACAATTTCATTTGCATACTAAGCACAATTATGTCTAATAAATTTAAGTTGTAAAGAGAGAAGAAGAGACAGACAGTCAGACTGAGACAGAGAGATAAAGATGGACAGAGACCGAGACATAAGCAGATACAGTCAGCGTTAGACAGTGACAGACAGACAGAGGTACATGTAGAGACACAGAAGGAGGTATACAGACAAATGGATGGACAGACAGAAGCATAGAGAGACGGACTGACAGACAGATTAAATCGTAGAGCATTCGAGTGTCATTACTCAGCGCGCCATAAAAACACGGTCACATTACCAGGCGATGCACGTGCGAATACGCCCCACATGCACATTGTAGGCCCCACATGTGTATCTGACCAAACATGTCCATTACATTAACATGTCTGAGTGGCCATCCGATGTTTGCTCGGAGTTCGCCACAAGTGACGAACGGTTTACAAAGCAGATCGTAAAACTTGTATCGGTAGCTAAGCCTGTAAATTATATTGTAGTCCGATTTAGACCGTGGACGACTTTAGGCAAACATTCGTTGTTGGCATTGAGTTGGTTGTGGTGAAGCAGGGTGTTTGTTTGCTTGTTTGCCTGTCTGTACCTGTCTTGGTCTGTCTTGCTCTGTCCGTTGCAACGAAAAAATGCGAATTCATAAAACGAGGCAACTGAAAATATATCAACGTCCGTGGGGCATCGGAAGTTAATGCTTACCCTATTTCTCTCTTTGAGTTTCTTCTATTCATTTAACACCGCTTCCGATTCTTCATCTCATTTTCCTTTTATTCCTCCTACTTCCTCCTCTTTGTTTCATCTCTCAGTCTTCAGCCATTCCTCCTATGCTTTCTTTTCCAGAGGAAAAGCTAGCCAACTGGGCTTCCTCTAGGTAGGAAGCTCCTCCTAGGATCCTTGCATAATACGGCACTGAATAGATCCGCAGCTACAATTACCGTTACCATTATTACCATTACCGTCTTCTATTACCGCTCCTATAGAACAGAATCCCTGCATCCGTTTCCTCTGTCTGAGTCACAAAAGGGGAAGTGGAGACGAATAAACCCGGTCACTATTTACACCAAACACTGTGGTCATTGGTTGACGAGCACATGACTACAATGAAAGATGTAAAGAAGTTCCGGTATCTCCTCGGTACTCTGGTACGTTGAAGGTCACCGCAGATCTCAGTACCTGAAGGCAATCGCAGATCACAGTACCATCAAGGTCACCGCAGATGCAGTCCATGAAAGTCACCGCAGATAACAGTACCACGGTCACCGCAGATCTCAGTACCTGAAGGCCATCGCAAATCATAGTGCTATGAAAGTCACCGCAGATCACAGTATCATGAAGGTGACCGGAGATCACAATACCATGAAGGTGTAGGCCCTACCATGAAGGTCATCTCAGATCTCAGTACCCTGAGGGCCATCGCAAATCATAGTAAGTCTTCCATGAAGGTCACCGCAGATCACAGATTAGCAGACCACAGTACTTCTAAGGTCATAGCAGAAAACTGCATTATCACCTTAAATAGGTTCGCCTACAGAAGAAACACAGTAAAAAATTAACAGATGCACCAATAATGAACCAGGCGGGCCATGAAAAATCGCAACAGAAGACTTAACGTGTACTAGTTTCGTATTGTATCTTATATTCGAATTTATAGAGCGCCTCTCAAAGTGTTAACCTACCAGAGGCGCTCCATGTGCGACGAATCGCCCCCCCCACGTGTAAAGAAAAGTCTTAAGACTACTGACAGAGGTTCCTAGACAGAAATAGACCCAGTTAGAATCATGGAACGAGTCGAAGATGGAAGATGAGTCCAGAGTAAAAAGTCAAAGAGAGACAATTAGCCTACATGCACGTTGCTGGACTGCGGAAGTCCGAGTTTCAGGTACCAAGAGGCAGTTTCGGCCGAATGACGTCCTACAATCCTTGTACTCAGCAGTGCCAGTCCAAAGCCTGGATAAAGGAGGCAGGTGGCGCTAAGGATCTCTGTCGTCACACATTGTCGTTAAATTGAAACCACTAGGATCTATGCAATCTCTTGTTTATCTAGTGGTTAGGCCTTATGGGTCTCGACACATTCACCGCCGGGGTTAGAGAGAGAGAGAGAGAGAGAGAGAGAGAGAGAGAGAGAGAGAGAGATCAACCTTCCGTGAAAGTCTCTAATTTAAAAAGTGACTCATTTAATTGTAGTTCACAAGCTGAAGTACTGGACTGTAGGCTCATAAACATCGCTCGCGGTGACAATATCTTACCGATAAAGCAATATTGGCTTCTTTATCTGATTTTCCCAAATAAACACTTAATAATTCTGTTGTATTTAAGCAATTGTAGGGTGCCTCTAGTACGCCTATACGGCGAACCGTTCAGAACCGGGCCTAACTGCCAGTGCGCAAGGTCCCACGAGAAGAAGCAGATTTTGAGAAAAGCGAAAGAGGATGAGAGACTGTCAGATGGAATTTTAGAGCTAACAGAAGGAGAAAACGCATTCCAGAGAGACGGACCAATTGAAGGAAAGGATCTAACCTTCTACCAGTTTAATGGAGCGAAATTGGCCCTAATGTTAAATAATGATTAATTTATCATAATTATCTTACACGTAGGTTAAAATCTAATGCTCTATAGTATTGTTTATCAATACAATTAGCAACGCTTGATGTATGCATTGTTTAAATTCACAATATAACATAAAAGAGTGCAGCAGCAAAATTCATGGCCCGTATGGGGATCGAACCCACGACCTTCGCGTTATTAGCACGACGCTCTAACCAACTGAGCTAACGGGCCAACTGGTCTAACACGGTCGTTTACTTCTTATCTCAGTAGTCTAGATGTTGATTACCAGATGCTTTCACGACAGCAGAGACCTATATTTAAACTCAACAGGACAGTACATTACTAATAAAGCATCTCAGAAAGTAAGCATATCATAATAAACTACATCGCAATGATAACAAGCACTCGTAATCGTAATCTCGAGATTTCGATATAGCGCCTAACACGAAGTCGCGGGAACCAGGCGCTAGTCAAAATGAGGTCTATCGGCAGATGTGGTCAAAATCGATATAAATGGGTCAGCAACAATAGCAGATCTTTATTAACACTATCAGTTTACATTACAAGAGACACTATTAGGTTAGATTACGTACCAGATCCGATATTGCACCAGATTAGATAACGTTCCAGCATTACAAATCGGTATCAGTTCGGTATGATAGTTGAGGTTATTGTCCTGTTGCCTCAGTGAATGGAATAGGCCTAAGGTCCGCATTGAATCCACAGGATAGTACGTCCAACTTTTAATAGTAATTGAGACGGAGGCTAACTATGGTTAGCGCGTTTGGTAAACGTTCTGCCTCCCGTCCACTTTGATATCGTTTTGTATGCTACAGAACTCCGTCATTTATACGTGCAGTGGGGAGAGAGAGAGAAGGCAACAGGGTGGGAGTGGTGCATGCGCATTTGCAAGTGCCATCGACTTAAGATTTACAATGACGGCGAAGGCACAAGGACGCAGGAAAACAGCATACGCTAATAACTGGCCAAACCTCTCGCTGTTTGCCCTTAGTTCTTGCCTAACACAGACATAATGTCGACAAAGCACACATAAATATAATGTGAGTTTCTTAGACTTAAACGCAGTAACGCATGCATAAGTATGTACAAGTATATATGTATACATATATACATGTCTATGTATTTTATGTATAAAATATATAGGCCTATATAGGCCTATATAAGAATTTGCAGTTGCAGAATTCGCTTGTTTGCAAGTTGGTAAATCTACAATATTATTCGTTACAATCCTCTCTTTAGAGCAGGTGCATGTTTATTAGGACGGGTTTCACACGGCGCACTCACTCACCGACGAACACCAGTGATAGGCAGGAGACCAAAAACTCAAGACTAAAACCGAGACCAAGACCGAGAGGTCCAAGACCAAGACCAAGAACGAGACTGAGCTGTTCGAGACAAAGACTGAGACCGATGGTTCGAGACCAAGGCCAAGACCGATACTCATCTTTATAAACAACTCAATTTATTAAGACGCTCAAATGGAATATCACGTTTAAAACATTAATTTTATTGCTGAAAAATACCATTCTTAACACTGGTCGAGAAAACAGTTTACCGGCCACTCTGAACTTTTACGGGTTCAGTCCTTGACTTCGGCTGAGGATATCAGACTATATATATATATATATATATATATATATATATGACTTACAGTAAACGATAGGTAAATACTTCTGAACAAGTAGATTAGCGTTCTGCTTGAATTATGTACTTGTACCACGGACCCCGACCACTTAATTATTAGAATGTTCCAAAACCTTTTAGGCTATAGAAGGATCTACTAGTTTGGTCAGCACGCCATAAATCGATAACGATCGCGTATGACCTAAACAGCCGATGTATCTAATAATTGAAAAAAACGACAAATAGGAAAAAATTGCTCTGATACGGCAAACGACCAAGAACACTAATTTAAGACCAATCCCAAGACCGTTCTTTAAGACCAAGACCAAGTCCGATGCTCCGAGACCAAGACCAAGACCGCAGTTTTCCGGTTTCGAGACTGTCTCGAGACAAGGACTGCGATCTCGAGACCACATCTCTGACAAACACACGCGCACACCCGAGCACACATAAGCCTACACCCGAGCACACATAGGCCTACACCTGAGCACATATAGACCTACACCCGAGCACACATAGGCCTACACCCGAGCACACATAGGCCTACACCCAAGTACACATAGGCCTACACCCAAGCACACATAGGCCTACACCCAAGCACACATAGGCCTACACCCGAGCACACATAAACATTGTCACACGCGCGCGCTTACACACAGACAAGTGGCAAAGTGTGAGCAATACATTGATAAAACGTATTTACAAAACAACTGTATTTATTGAACTGACTTAAAAGTTTGTTTATCCCTAGTTTCAAACAAATTCTTCTTATGTCTAGAAACAGCGTGAAACGCAAACATTGAGCGGCGCTCTATCAATAGTAGGAAGATCGTTCTATAAATAGCTGTTGTCTGATGTCAGCACCTCTGGGGAGATAACTTGAAAGGTATTATAGTTCACATTGATTGAGTAAATACCAGGACACAGTAACTAGCAGAAAATTTCTTAACAGTCACCAGTCCTGTAGTTGTAATCGTCAACTCCAAGCTTCATATGTCTCTAGACTCTCTACTCGAAAGGCAACCGCAGGGCACCACCTTATTCACGAGCACTGCGTTGATGACAGGAGAGCCGGACGCACTGAGGCTTTGGAAGAATCAAGGACATCCTCAAACAGACTGCAGTGCTAATGTTTTAAGATACAATCATCTGTTAAACTCCAATCCACAAACAGCCGACGTCATCGTCTAACAATCGCATACGTCACTTTCTACAAACAGCCTCGTCTATAAATAGTACGAGAATCCGGCCCAATAGAGTATGTTGAGACAGACGAAACAGAATGGGAAGACCACCCTGGCCAGGGAGTCGAGCCTGCTGACGCTATTCGTCCCTGGAGGGCCCTGTCGGCGGTTGAGGGTGACGGGCCTCATGCTGTCGTAGCGCCGGTTGTCCCCTCGCAGGCAGGTCGTCAGAAGGGTCCAACAGCGATGGCCGACAATGCCTGACCCCGTCTGGCCTCGGTCGTCGATGATGTGGGTCTGCTGGAGGCTGTTGCTCGGGGCACCACTGAAGGAAGACTGCTGGAGATGGGGCTTGGTTAGGTCCAGGGGCTCCTGAAAGAAAGAGGGATATCGTCATTGGAGTCACACCTGTCTGCTGAAGACATTCTTCTGATGAGCATACACCTAGAACGATACTAGACTATTCTGTAATGTAATGCAATGTGAATCTTCAACAATTACTCGGCGCCCACAAAAGCCACGTCAGAGAGACCAGCATATTCTCTGGCGAATATTCAAGTTCCCAATAACCAAGTCTCCTCCCTTTTTGCTCCGGTGAGAGCCTGACAGGTAAAAATCCGGGGCAGTCAATCCAAGAATTCTAGACTATTCTAGACTTGAGTAGGCGAGGCCAGACTATTCTAGACTGGAATAGGCTAGGCCAGACTATGCTAGACTAGAGCTGACTATGCAATACTATCCTAGACTAGAGTAGGCTATGCCAGACTATTCTAGACTGATCGCTAATTTTCCCATTAAATCTGAGTTAAAACTGGTTAAAGTGCAAATAACTGTGGCTTAATTCAATTTTATCACTGTATTGTCATCTAAAACTATTGTCATCTAAAACGATTGTCCTGCACGTGTCATTCATATGGCTTTCTAAAAGTTCTGTTTCGTGATTCACTATAATCGTCCGCCTTCCACGAAACCCTCCTCATCGGTTGCTCTGGCTTCCACTCTGTGGTCAGTGGTTAAATTCAGCCGGATTTGAGATCCACAAATTCAACGAGATAAGATCCACCACGTAAACACATGCTTTGTTTAAAACTCAACCATACGCACCTTGTTTCACACATTTTATGCCTATCCGAGTAGCACATGAGGATTATCGATATCTGTTATGGATTCGCTACTTAACCTGCTTGAGCTAACGTTTTCGATTTATAAAATACGTGAAGATCCGGCACCTTTGGATGAGAAATTTAACCACTCTCTACGGTATATCTCTGGCAAACCGGAACCGCGGATCCCCAATGAACCACTCTGGGCAGCCCATCACATTCGACACGCCTGAATGAGTTGGTCTCCGCGCTCAGCCTCTGAGTGACGCTATATAAATTTTAAGTTCACGATTGGTTGAGTTTGTTCGTAAGACGACCTCATCGGAGTCGTCCTTGAAGTCCTTCTGTCCTCCCTTCGTGAAGTAGTTCACCCCAGCGTACTCAACGAGGGCAGCGAAGACAAACGAGAAGCACATGAGAAGGAAGATATCCAGAGCGGTCGAGTAAGACACTTTCGGAATTCCAGCTCGACCGGTCAGTCCGATGGTCGACGTCGTGAGTAGCGTAGTTATACCTTCAAAAGAGATGGAAGATGCTAAATTCAATGACACGTAGGCCTACTGATGGTAATTAGAGCCATCCTCCTTTCTCCAGGCTTGGGACTGGCACTTTCAGAGTATGAACGGTGGCGGAGTTTACAAATGGGATGAACCTGAAGCCGGTTATTGACAGTATACGGCACGGAAATGCGTTGAGGATTGTGATAGGCGAAGGTATGGCATCTTAAATTATGGTAGGAAGATGTCGTAGAGTCGTAGAGTTACGATATGAGGAATTAAGGCATTGGGAATTAAGATAGGAAAAGGTAAGGCATTGAGAATTATGGTAATAGACTTGATTGCCTTTCCACTGATCTTCACTAGCATGATATTTTTAATGAATTTTGTAATAGCATAGTTCCTCCTACTCAATTAATAGTCGTTGCAGTTTAACGACACTGTGTGATAAAATAGATCATTAGCGTTGCCCTCATACTTTATCCAGACATGGAACTGGCACCGGCTTAGTGCAACCAGTGGTGAAGTCCGTCCAGTTCACTCTATTACCGTCCCTTCGACGATATAAATAAAGAACAAAAAGCGAGGTAATGGTGTACACGAAATGGTCATCAGTCTCTTTCGTCAGCTTTTCAACTTCGTTGTGTTTTAAATGGCGCCAACTGTCGAAAGAATTGAATGTTAACGGATTCAATTGTATCGCTTAACGAACTGCTGGTCTACAACTTTTGATATCGCTAACTAATCAGATAGGACCTGTATAATTGATTCTTTGATGTCGAACGGGTCAAAATACAAAACTCGTATAATTCAGTTTTTGTTGAATCGCAGTTGCCTGGCTTCTGGTTTCTCCTAAGTCTTATATTTCCACCTGGCTTTACCAACTGATTCTGGCTCTCGATTTCGATATCGCAAGTGACGGCTGGCTATCTGCTGATATCCTTTGCATCACCCTAGCGGCGCCATAGAAGTTATGAGATTAGATTACCTTAGATTAGATTATGTCATGTCGTTAAAAAATTGAATTGAATGATATTAACTCATACTCAACTGTGTTATTCGATAATGTTGCGCCTGTTGTATTCGGACCGAGAGTGGCCCTGTAAAGGTTACGACCGTTACGGCTGTTATGGACCAAGGGTGACCCTGTAAAGGTTTCGTCGGCTACGGACCAATGGTGACACTGTAAAGGCTATACCTGTTAGGGACCAAAGTGTGACTC
Source organism: Bimastos eiseni (assembly GCA_959347315.1). NCBI lineage: Eukaryota > Metazoa > Annelida > Clitellata > Crassiclitellata > Lumbricidae > Bimastos > Bimastos eiseni. The sequence continues at coordinate 40,258,190 of OY365812.1, read as the reverse complement.
TATAAAGAGTCACGCCTGTAACGGACCAAGGGTGACACTGCGAAGATTACGTCTGTTACGGACCGAAGGTGACCATGAAATGGTTACACCTGTTACTGACCTAGGGTGACTCTGGCGGGAGCCGCTTCTCGGTTTATCCAAAAGGAGACCCATGAGATAATGACGATCAGGTAACAAGGGAGATATATCTGAAGGAGGTAATAACCGATCTCTCTTTTCAACTGAAAGCGCACGAACAGGATCTTACGACCACCTGTTCAAGAAAGAAACATTAATGCATGAACAAATGCGTACGTTATTGATATCATTATCATTACTATTACTATTATTTTGACTATTATCAATGTTATCATTTTTATCATTACTGTTGTTATTGTCGTTATTACTATTGTTATTATTATTTTTGAATGCCCCGAGGTATACATGACCCCTCAGCGTCTTCAATATTAACTATTGACAATGTCTTCTGGAATAACCAAACTCGTCGGTCTCCTGACTCCTGATCATTACTACAACTATTATTTTATCATTATTATATGCATTTATGGTAAATACATAAAATAAATATTATTATTATTATTATTATTTTTATTATTATTATCATTACCATTATTATCATTATCATTATTATTATTATTATTATTATTATTATTATTATTACTATTGTTATTATTATTATTATTATTATTATTATTATTATTATTATCATTATTATTAATAGTAGTAGTAGTAGTAGTAGTAGTAGTAGTAGTAGTAGTAGTAGTAGTAGTAGTAGGAGTAGTAGTAGTAGTAGTAGTAGGATGAGTAGGTGTGATAGTAGTAGTATTATCATAGTCATTAATATTGTAGTTATCATTGCTATTATTATTATTATTATTATTACTATTATTGTTATTATCATTATTATTTTTTATTATTAGTAGTAGTATTACTATTTATATTATTATCATCAGCAGCAGCAGCGGCAGCGGCAGCGTCTTCATCATCAGTACTACTGCCACTAGATCGCAGGGATTTCAAGATAAAAAATATAAGAAGCGCTGACATATACCCAAACTCCTAGATAAGAATATACGCTTGATGGATATACGGATGGGATGTGTGGATGAGTAGATGGATGGATGAAAGGGCGAATGAATGGATGGATGGATGGAAGAAAGATGGGAAAATGAATAGATGAATGAATAATGGATGAAAGGGTGAATGGAAGGACGGAGAGACGGGAGAATGAATAGATGGGTGAAGAGATGGATGGAATGAATTGATTGCTGAAGAGATGAATGGATAGCTGGATCGATGGATACAATACAATACAACTGTATTATGTTATTGTCCTTTTCTGTACCTTAGAAGTGGACTCAATCCGATTGACATTCATTAGTTATTTAATCCTCAATCTGTCTGTTGACCATGGCAGTCGAACTTAATTACCAGCTTTCTTGCCTTTTCGAAATGTAGCGATTGGAAAAAATTGACGAGTTTAATATTATGGGAAAGCGCATTAAAAAGGTTTTTCTAAAACTACATTAATTCTGTCCAGCGTTCAGCGATGTCTGCAAGTCAGCGACGATGATTTTGAAACATATTCCGACAGGTTAGTTATTTATACTCATCAATACAGTCAACGTTACTTGGGCGCATAACGGATAGGAGCAGAGTTCGCTTTTGTTCATTGCAGCTAATCGATTCAATGGCAACGAAGGTCATTAGCGAATATTATTGTGTCGGATGGCCAGTTAAAAAGGTGTTTAAGCAATTATCCATTTTGCTCAGCGTTTATCGACTTCTTAAGTTACCGACGACGGCGAAATGGAGAATGGCCAATTAGTAGTAACTAATTTTAGACTGAGACTATCCCGTCACTTGAACCAATACTAAGGGAAGCAATGAACTTGACAAATGACCGACGACAACATCTGTTTGTGCACAACGCAGACATAAGGCTGGCATCAGGCTCTGATAATGATGATGATGATGACGAGTACGTGTTGGAATGCGGGGAATTCCCATGAATAGAATCCCTGGAAGCATTCCTGGGCTACGCGAGGATCGTGGAGTTATGGCCATTGTGTTTGTCTGTGTACGCATGAATTGATGTATGCGTGCTGCGGCTATACTGACCGTGGTTGAACCCGGTTGACCTCTGACCGGTCTCGATACTCGTGAGGGTGAACTGTGACATCGTGATGTCCTTGTACTTCTTGACGGGCTCATCCTGCGCCGCCCACAGGTGAACGATATCACGACCGGTGTAGCCGTCTGTACAGGAACAACAACATCCCCGTCGTCGTCACCGTAACTACCCCCCTCACTGTTACCGTCATCGTCACGGTTACCTTCATCGTCACTGCTACCGTCAGCGTCATCATCGTAATTACCTTAATCGCCATGTTAATCATTACCACCGTCATCGTCAGCAACAATAGGGTGACCGTTATCAACGTCATCAGCTACAGTGTTGATTTAAAATGTCAAGAGATGATGATGATGATGATGATGACGACGACGACGAAGAAGAAGACGATGACGATGACGACGACGATGATGATGAATGACTTACAACTGCCAATCATGAGGGGACATGTCTGTGTATCGAGCGGATACTTCTCCAAATGCATCGGACACGTCGACTTGATCGTCAGCCTATAATTACGTCAGCAATGCGGTCAAATGTTAAAGTTCAACACGAAGGTCACGGTAAGCTATGAATTCGGCCTGGGTCAGGGCTAACTTGGATCACTTTTGAAGGACCTGTCTGAGAATATTATTAGCATAATCAACAATTACAGCAGAATTGATATTCTCAGATTATGCAGCATTAAGGAAAATGCGATGCACAATCTATTGTATTGTATTCACATATTTCTATAGCGCCTCTCTCAACGTACTGCCTAATCAGAGGCAATCTCAGTGCGAAAAATCTCGCGGGAGTAGAAAAGTCTTAAGAAACAGTTCTAAACACCCCAGTTAAAATTCAATGATTTGTTGTATATAATCGCCAACCATTTTCAAATAGGAAGCTCTGGTTCCTGCCTAATGACTTAGCTTATCTTACTGATTTTACTTTACCCCACCTTATTTGACCTTACCTAACCTTAACCCTTAGAAGGCCTAACCAGATTAGCAATGCGGTCCTGTTTCTAGCAGTCAAAGGCGCTTATCTCACATCACTTGTATCCTCGATGTCTGTCGAACTATTTGGCTAATTTAATTTCGCCATATCCATTCCTCGTTGAATTTGCTTAAGTTTTTAAGAACTTTGAATATGTATTTATTTAAAGGCATTTTAGTCATTATATTCTTTTTTACCTTCTTTTATTTAAACTTGGAATTTTGTCAAAATTTGAGGCTTGTATGACAAGACGAAGCAATGTATCGAATTTTTACGGACCAAACTTAGAAATTTAGAAAAAATGACACAAATGCAAAAAAATTAAATATCGTTTAGCCACTCGAACGAGTCCTCCTTGACGAGCTCCACTCCGAAAAGTTTACATCATCAGTGATTATGCATTCAAAAATCTCTTAGAGGAATTTAAGGATTGCGCCATCTACCGGATAAAAAAGGGTCCCAAAAACCTATGGTTATGCTTTACCTTGTTATTCTTTTATCTTGTGGCCACAAGGACCGTTCTTATTAAACGATTTCAATTGCTTAATTTAAAGCTATCAGATGGCCTGTATATTATTAATAATCCACAGTTTAACGTCGTCATATGACATCTATGGCCGTTGAGGACAATTTGAAACATATACAGCACAGTGCAAAGAAGTTCATAGCGTCTGAAAGATATAATTTAACACTGTCTGAATTTTAAACAGTCGTTAGTGTTCATTGTTTTACAACATAAATAATGATGGTATTAATATCATCAATAATACATGTATTATAGTATTTCATGCAAATGTAACAATATTTGCAATAATATATATTTGCATCAAGAAATGTTCAAAATAAAACAAATTGTGTATGACCAGTCTCTATGTACATTATGTAATCATCAAACTTTTAAAGAATCTTTCAACGTGACATTTTTTCAAAATGTTCTTATTCTATTAAACATTATTACAGAAACATTTTCATATAGTGTATTTTTATAACATTCATTTATCATATTATACCAAGGTGTAATTCAGTGAATTACAGCTTTGCTTAAATCTCATATTGCTCACTTTGACTTTCTAATACAACTCCATTAAAAATTTAATTTAATTCAATTAAAAAGGTGCCTAAATGTTTAACAGCTTAATAAGTGACCAAACCGTGGAGAGCATAGAGTATAATTGTGATTAGTAGCATTTAGTAATTTTAGTGTAAGTAACTGAAGTATATTTCTAGATACACTTGGGTGTTAATGAACTTGTGAGTTTAGATTTATTCACAAGACTTGTTTATTTTGTTCATTTATCGTCTGGCCACAAGGACCGTTCTCACGTCGACTTTGCGCGTTTAATATACGAAATTTGAGTTGAATGAAGTTATCGCTTGAACAAATTGACGAGTATTATTTTGTCGGAAAGAACAATTAAAAAGGTGTCTTAATTATATCAATTCTATCTAGTTTTAAAGACTTCGCTAAGTTACGTATGTACGTACTTATTTATGTACGTACGTACGTACGTACGTACGTACGTACGTACGTATGTACGTATGTACGTATGTATGTATGTATGTATGTATGTATGTATGTATGTATGTATGTATGTATGTATGTATGTATGTATTTACCTCTGCGAGTAGAGAATGTCTCCGTTGGTGCTGATACGGAAGAGTTTGTTGGGATAGGTGATGGTGTGGAGGTAGGACCCCTGTCCGTTGAGGAAGAAAGTGTCTGGCTTCCAGATCTCGTCTAACATCCGGATGCTAGGGCGCAGCTCAGTGATGTTGGCCTGTGGAAGGAAGGATAGTCGGTCGTCTCTCCAGTTCTGACGGAAGTAGCAGTCCATGGAGAACATCTGGAAATGGAAACGTTGATGGGATTCACGTAATGGCAGGGGTGAGATGATGTAGGGTTGGGTGAAGACGACGAGTTAAGGTAAGGGACAGTAAGGTAAGGTACAGCAGGGGATGACCATACAAGGTAAGGGTCATTAGGGAAACGGACAGTAAGGTAGAGGCAGTGGTTGAATTGGTCTTTCGGATGTTCCGGGTCTGTAATGTTTTTCAAATCGTTAACCTGTAGGTCAATCTGGTGAATCTGTAATCGAAATATTTGCTATTTACTATTCCAATATATACATTTAAGTGGCGTAGGCCTATCTCACGGTTTAGGTAGAGGAGGTTATCAAATCCGAGGTCGAGGCTCTCAGAAGATCTGGCTGAATTTCAAGACTGGGCAAGGGAAGGCAAGATGAGGGACTGAGGCGGAAAGAAAGCAAAAGAAAGCATAGGAAGAAATAGAAGGGAATTGAAGGAAATGGAGGGATGGTAAAGAAGAGACTATTTTGTCTTGAGTGGTATTGAATTATCAGCGTTAAACAGGCATCGCGGTGCTTGCAACGACGTGAAAACTATCGAGGATCTAGAATAGAGTGTAGTTGTCCATGGGGACCAGTTAGGACTGTTAGGAGCCTTCCTGGAAAGGGGACAGAAGGAGGTGATTAGTCGACGGAAAAGGAACTGGTTTACGTAGAAACGAAAATTACAGATTGGGGAAAGATGAAACTGAGGGTTTCCGGGAAATTCGTTGCCGCGTTGAAAGTCAGAAATAGTAGCCTATATATACTAGCAGAGATGGATGTGAGCGAATGATCGCATATTTATATATGCTTTAACATCTTGTATAAATGATTATTATGGCATTAATACGAGAATACATGTATACGTTCGTATTTAACTACCTGGCGTCATCTCTCTTATTCGCTGCAACAGAGCTCAACTTTCTTCCTCTAGGGTCCTACCTTTCCTTATAAATAGTTAATCTCTGACTTTACGTTGTAGTACGTGGCAACTGATTGAAATTGACACTGTTCAAAGTTGTCAAATATTCCTTCTTTCTTTAGAACACCATAACCCAGTAGACCGGAAATCTTCGTTCAACTCAATCTTCTACACACATTCAACATCAAGCAACATTACGCGGTACACACTTCAACTCGACAACTGGAGCAGCTTAGGTTTTCCGTTAAATGCGCCTTTCCGGCCATCTAACTAACTATAAATATATATCCAAGGTAACTACCTTTTCAGCTCAGACATAATATATTTCGGTAATATATACAGATGTACATAAACACTGATCATATATACAAATATATGTATATAAAGGGCAAAATCTTGTATATATATATGTTGAGTTTCGATATACCTTGGTTTCAATAAAAAAACAACTTGACTTGAAATACATATAGGAGTCTACATTTTATCATAATTGATATAAGACAATAATTATATATATATATATACAGAAGTACACAAGAAGTACAGAAGTCTACAGTCACAGCAAATATCTGTTCACATCTGCATACAACAAACCGATCCGAATGGAAGGAATTAGCTAGGGTTACTGTATCTTCCCATGCTGACTGCCTTAACGACGCCGATATGTGAATGCCGTCATCGGCTGGTTCATTCCTAACGCAACCCTTTGTATTTTCTACTTTGATCCTGTTATTACGATATCGCCGAACTCACAGAAGAAGAAGAATCTACCAAAGAGGAGCTATAAAAATCCGCGTCGTTAATGAACATCGGGTATTCGTAATTGCTCAGTTCCAGAGGCTTTGACCTCCGTGGCTTCTCACCCCCGCGTGATTCATCTCCGGCCGATTCCACTCTAGGGTTTTCGGACTTACCGTCTATAGAGATTTTACCCCGAAAGATTCGTCTCTTGGGTGTTACTTTTACACGACACGGAAAACAAGACGTGTAAACAACGTAACAGATATTTGAAAAAAAGCAGCTACATATATATAATTATTATCCTATCGAAGAGGCAAAAGGAGGCGAGGGTTTGTATCTCTGGTTAATCGTGTGGATTGTCATGTGCTTTTACCCATATTATATACTTTTGGTTCTCCGTCGATCCACCTTTCTCTGCCCTGTCTCTGACCTGTCTGTGACCTGTCTCTGCCCTGTCTCTGCCCTGTCTCTCTCCTGTCTCTCTCCTGTCTCTGCCCTGTCTCTGACCTGTCTCTGACCTGTCACTGACCTGTCTCTGACCTGTCTCTGACCTGTCTCTCTCCTGTCTCTCTCCTGTCTCTGACCTGTCTCTGCCCTGTCTCTGACCTGTCTCTCTCCTGTCTCTGCCCTGTCTCTGCCCTGTCTCTGCCCTGTCTCTCTCCTGTCTCTGCCCTGTCTCTGCCCTGTCTCTCTCCTGTCTCTGCCCTGTCTCTGACCTGTCTCTGCCCTGTCTCTGCCCTGTCTCTGCCCTGTCTCTGACCTGTCTGTGACCTGTCTCTGCCCTGTCTGTGACCTGTCTCTGCCCTGTCTCTGCCCTGTCTCTCTCCTGTCTCTCTCCTGTCTCTGCCCTGTCTCTGACCTGTCACTGACCTGTCTCTGACCTGTCTCTGACCTGTCTCTCTCCTGTCTCTGCCCTGTCTCTGCCCTGTCTCTGCCCTGTCTCTCTCCTGTCTCTCTCCTGTCTCTGCCCTGTCTCTGACCTGTCACTGACCTGTCTCTGACCTGTCTCTGACCTGTCTCTCTCCTGTCTCTGCCCTGTCTCTGCCCTGTCTCTGCCCTGTCTCTCTCCTGTCTCTGCCCTGTCTCTCTCCTGTCTCTGCCCTGTCTCTGCCCTGTCTCTGCCCTGTCTCTGCCCTGTCTCTGACCTGTCACTGACCTGTCTCTGACCTGTCTCTGACCTGTCTCTCTCCTGTCTCTGCCCTGTCTCTGCCCTGTCTCTGCCCTGTCTCTCTCCTGTCTCTGCCCTGTCTCTCTCCTGTCTCTGCCCTGTCTCTGCCCTGTCTCTGCCCTGTCTCTGCCCTGTCTCTGCCCTGTCTCTGCCCTGTCTCTACCCTGTCTCTCTCCTGTCTCTCTCCTGTCTCTGCCCTGTCTCTCTCCTGTCTCTGCCCTGTCTCTGCCCTGTCTCTGCCCTGTCTCTCTCCTGTCTCTGCCCTGTCACTGACCTGTCTCTGCCATGTCGGACCTGTCTCTGCCCTGTCTCTGCCCTGTCTCTGCCCTGTCTCTGCCCTGTCTCTGCCCTGTCTCTGCCCTGTCTCTCTCCTGTCTCTGCCCTGTCACTGACCTGTCTCTGCCATGTCGGACCTGTCTCTGACCTGTCTCTGCCCTGTCTCTGCCCTGTCTCTGCCCTGTCTCTGACCTGTCTCTGACCTGTCACTGACCTGTCTCTGCCCTGTCTCTCTCCTGTCTCTGCCCTGTCTCTCTCCTGTCTCTGCCCTGTCTCTGCCCTGTCTCTGCCCTGTCTCTGCCCTGTCTCTGCCCTGTCTCTGCCCTGTCTCTGCCCTGTCTCTGCCCTGTCTCTGCCCTGTCTCTCTCCTGTCTCTGCCCTGTCTCTGACCTGTCTCTGCCCTGTCTCTACCCTGTCTCTCTCCTGTCTCTGCCCTGTCTCTCTCCTGTCTCTGCCCTGTCTCTGCCCTGTCTCTGCCCTGTCTCTGCCCTGTCTCTGCCCTGTCTCTGCCCTGTCTCTGCCCTGTCTCTGCCCTGTCTCTCTCCTGTCTCTGCCCTGTCACTGACCTGTCTCTGCCATGTCGGACCTGTCTCTGCCCTGTCTCTGACCTGTCTCTGCCCTGTCTCTACCCTGTCTCTCTCCTGTCTCTCTCCTGTCTCTGCCCTGTCTCTCTCCTGTCTCTGCCCTGTCTCTGCCCTGTCTCTGCCCTGTCTCTGCCCTGTCTCTCTCCTGTCTCTGCCCTGTCACTGACCTGTCTCTGCCATGTCGGACCTGTCTCTGCCCTGTCTCTGACCTGTCTCTGCCCTGTCTCTACCCTGTCTCTCTCCTGTCTCTCTCCTGTCTCTGCCCTGTCTCTCTCCTGTCTCTGCCCTGTCTCTGCCCTGTCTCTGACCTGTCTCTCTCCTGTCTCTGCCCTGTCTCTGCCCTGTCTCTGACCTGTCTCTGACCTGTCACTGACCTGTCTCTGCCCTGTCTCTCTCCTGTCTCTGCCCTGTCTCTGCCCTGTCTCTACCCTGTCTCTCTCCTGTCTCTGCCCTGTCTCTGCCCTGTCTCTGCCCTGTCTCTGCCCTGTCTCTGCCCTGTCTCTCTCCTGTCTCTGCCCTGTCTCTCTCCTGTCTCTGCCCTGTCTCTGCCCTGTCTCTGCCCTGTCTCTGCCCTGTCTCTGCCCTGTCTCTGCCCTGTCTCTGCCCTGTCTCTCTCCTGTCTCTGCCCTGTCACTGACCTGTCTCTGCCATGTCGGACCTGTCTCTGCCCTGTCTCTGACCTGTCTCTGCCCTGTCTCTACCCTGTCTCTCTCCTGTCTCTCTCCTGTCTCTGCCCTGTCTCTCTCCTGTCTCTGCCCTGTCTCTGCCCTGTCTCTGACCTGTCTCTGACCTGTCACTGACCTGTCTCTGCCCTGTCTCTCTCCTGTCTCTGCCCTGTCTCTGCCCTGTCTCTCTCCTGTCTCTGCCCTGTCTCTGCCCTGTCTCTCTCCTGTCTCTGCCCTGTCTCTCTCCTGTCTCTGCCCTGTCTCTCTCCTGTCTCTGCCCTGTCTCTGCCCTGTCTCTCTCCTGTCTCTGCCCTGTCTCTGCCCTGTCTCTCTCCTGTCTCTGCCCTGTCTCTCTCCTGTCTCTGCCCTGTCTCTCTCCTGTCTCTGCCCTGTCTCTGCCCTGTCTCTGCCCTGTCTCTGCCCTGTCTCTGCCCTGTCTCTGCCCTGTCTCTGCCCTGTCTCTGCCCTGTCTCTGCCCTGTCTCTCTCCTGTCTCTGCCCTGTCACTGACCTGTCTCTGCCATGTCGGACCTGTCTCTGACCTGTCTCTCTCCTGTCTCTGCCCTGTCTCTGCCCTGTCTCTGCTCTGTCTCTCTCCTGTCTCTCTCCTGTCTCTGCCCTGTCTCTGACCTGTCTCTGCCCTGTCTCTGACCTGTCTCTGACCTGTCTCTGCCCTGTCTCTACCCTGTCTCTCTCCTGTCTCTCTCCTGTCTCTGCCCTGTCTCTGCCCTGTCTCTGCCCTGTCTCTGCCCTGTCTCTGCCCTGTCTCTGCCCTGTCTCTGGCCTGTCTCTGCCCTGTCTCCGCCTGCCTACTCCTCCACCTTGTTCTCTATCCACCTCTATCCATGTGTCTCATTCTCTTTCTCCGCCTGCCTACTCCTCTATACCTGTCATATTCCTGTCTTCCCCCTCTCCTAATCTCTCTCCCTCTCTCCTTCTCCCTGTCTCCCCTCTTTCACTCCCTCTCCATCTCCCTGCCAGTAGGTCTCCCAGGGCATATCTCTTTCCGAGTGGCTGACCAGCTCGGAACTCATTCCATGACGATAATTTAACCGTGTGTCGTGCGCTATATACGAGGCTAATTCCCGACCAGAGGAACTATTTCGTCCGCCGACGTTTATCTCATTCGATTTCCGCATCTCGAGCCGGACTATTTTCGACACGCGATTAGGCTCGATTACTACGCCGGCGAATCACGAAAACACCGCGCCATCAATTTGCCGAAGTCGGGCAATTGATCTCGCATAAAACGTCTTCTAGCGAGACTCGGGCGTTCGCGAACCAGCGATACTTATATACCGCCTGCGCTGGTTCCCGACGACCGCTTTAAGCGCCACATGGAAAGCAAGGAAGCAGTATATCGCAGCTGGCGGAAGGAATTAAGTCTGGTCGGCTGTTGCGCAGCGCTAGGATTAAAAGTTATTTTATCCCAGGTTGTGAGCTCAGTTGTGCATAGTAGCCACAGTGATGGACAGTTGATAAAGAGTTGGAGGGTCACATTAATACTAGGGCAGAAATTTGGCTATGAGTACGCTGACCAAGCACTGTCGTTGAGAAAATGAGATGGCGAGGTAGATATACACACAGACTGGCCATCCGATCTCGTATACGCCGAGACTAAGTACATGAAGCCATCATGGAAATGTCTGTCTCATGCTTAAGAGACTGCTCTTCGTTTTCTTCTTATCCCAGGTCTGTTGTGTATAGCGCGTTTTTTTGTCTACGCTGTTTGTGACTAATCATTTGCGAGGATGGCAACGAATTTAAACGGTATTATAGGAGAGAAAGAAAGAGAGGTACAGAGGCAGAGACAGAGACAGAGACAGAGAGAGAGACAGACAACAAACACACAAACAACAGACAGATGGACATAATGAGATTGAATATTTTACAATGGGACAGCTCGAGTGGCCAGACATATAGACGGACGGACAAATAGACAGACAGACAGACACACATACAGACAGACACACATACAGACAGACACACATACAGACAGACACACATACAGACAGACACACATACAGACAGACACACATACAGACAGACACACATACAGACAGACACACATACAGACTCATAAATATATTAACCTATATATACATCCTTGCAGACATACACACATACATATAGGCATACATCGGTAGACAGATAGCCAGACAACATGGCGAAAGTGAGAGTGAGAGAAAATGAAGATCGACAAAAGATAATAAAGAGAATCTGACGAGAAGCGTTGCTCACTGACTCTGAATCTGTCGTCGAGCGATAAATCAACGGAGACGGAAGTCGGTGACGTCACCAGACACGTCAACGCCTCTCTCTCTCTCTCTCTCTCTCTCTCTCTCTCTCTCTCTCTCTCTGTCACGTGTGTCGCTCTTCTTGCCAGCTCCAATCGCTATCTATGTCGCTTCAATTGTAGGTCTGTGTCTTCTTCTGTACTGTCCGATTCATAATCGTAAGGACTGATCGATTTTGTCTGTCTGTCTGTCTGTCTGTCTATATGTCTGTCTGTCTGTCTGTCTGTCTGTCTATATGTCTGTCTGTCTGTCTGTCTATATGTCTGTCTGTCTGTCTGTCTGTCTGTCTGTCTATATGTCTGTCTGTCTGTCTGTCTGTCTGTCTGTCTCTTTGCTGTTCCTGCCCGTCCGTCCGTCCATCTCTCAATCAATCCATCCATCCATCCATGTATGCACCATAAATCCACCCATCCATCATCTCTCCATCCACCCAGACTCTCCAGGAGGCTGGACGCGTGGTGAGAGAAGATGATAAATCGTTCGTTCTCCGCAACCGATATATTTATAATATATGTCTATTAAAACACATATACATACATTTGCATATATATATTCGTACAGACATATGTATATATATTTGTATAATAGTTATATATATATTCTGCTGCAGTATGATGGGTGGATTTGTGTATAATATATATATATATATATATATATATATATAATATATATATAATATATATATATATATATATACATTACATATATGCGTATATGTAAATATATATATGTGTATGTATTGGTGATATGAATGGCAGCCAATCACACGCCTCGACAGATCGAAAATTGTCGACAATGAGATCCAATCGAACGAATGACTTCATCTCACAAAAGACTAACGAACCACAGACGACGACAATTTTAACTACATATACACTCCTAATATATATATATATATATATATAATATACATATTTATAGAGAGGTATAGAAAGAGACATATATACTATATGTTATATTTTTATTTATTTAAGTTATTTAGGACAAAAATGATATATATTCTTACTAGGTCTAGTCATCGTTCATTCAGAAATATACCACGTATACATTGTGTCGGAAATATCGACGCATATATACGGTTAATAAATCGATATATATACATATATTTATATATATATATATTTATAAGCCACAAATTAGTTTTAGTTTGTTTATGAAGATTGCAATTCCTTTGGGTGCGTTCCAAGGCTGTCAGAATAAAATTGTCAGATACATAGAATAAAATATCCAGACAGATAATCTTTGCACTTATCACTAAGGTATTCGATTCGAACACAATAAAATAGATAGGTGGAGAGACAGACAGACGGACAATCAGACAGACAGAAAGATGGATGACAGACAGAAATACATGCGAACAGAGACGGGCAGCCAGACGGACAAGAGACATACTTAGACAATAAATATGTGTATGAGTAAGTTCGATGCCGTTTTTATGCCCACCATGTCTTCTTCGGAGATGGGTCCCATGCTTCGAATGAGGATGTTGGTTAGAACTTCAACAGGCTGAGCTGAAAACAGCAAACACACACACAGACTTAATACTACCCATGTATAACTAAGGGCGCTAAATAAATAAGCAAACTCCACTGGAAATTAGGCAGGCCAATATTACGAGCAAATAACGATGTTCTGTTATTTTAATAATTATTATGAGCGATATTGCCACTACCGTGTGCGAAACTGTGTTCGGTCAGTTTGAACCTTATCACACGCAATGTGATTTACTTCTTGGGCTGACGCTAAACAGCACCGATAAAGATGGTCACGATGAAGGTGACCAAAAGGCAGCTGAGCAGAAATGACCAAAGAGGTCCAGAAATGACAAAGGGTGACCATAGATGACTAATTGACCAAAGGTGACCAAAAATGACCAGAGCTAGCCAATGATGACGCAAATGACCAAAGACGATTAAGAATAGCCAGAGATTACCAAGTGGGCCTACGATCAGAAATGACCAGGAATGAACCGAGACCACCAGAAATGGCCATATATGACAAGAAAGGACCGTAGATGACAGGAGATGACAGAAATGACCAGATGTGACCAGATGACGGAACATTTAGATAAATAGAAAATCACAGACCAGAACGACTTATTAATTAGATGACAAGATGGCAGATGACCACAAACACATATATATATAGTAATAGATATCAACCAGATGATGAGATTGACTAGTCGAGATAATGATGACGACCACACGCTAGACGGCGCCTAACTCGGTAGATGACAAAACGAGATGGCAAACAGCTAGACCGCAAGATGAAAAGATGTATGAAAGCCGAAAAGATGACTGCTGCGAAACTATACCTTTAGATGACAACGGCTAAATAGTTTGATGACAAAAGAGTCAACAACAGATGGAAGAAAAACAGCGCATAATAATTGGTCGCGTGGCGCCTGTTAGCGACGATTTTTTCCTATCGAAAGTGGCTGCTCTACCGGCGCCCGGAATGAGTGAATGCGGCAGACGAATTAGTAGTCAGTTCCGTTCCATTAGTTGCCGCTCGGAGCTATGGGAAGGCGCACGGAATGTCGCTATTAGCAAATACGCAACGCTTCTGTGCTATACTTAAAAAGGCGCTATATTAAGTGTACTGATACGCACGTGATATGGATATGAATATACATACATACATACATACATACATACATACATAATGCATGAATATTGAATACATACATACTTACACACAGCTTGGAACTGTCTTCCACAGTCTCTGCGCCTGGAATTACTGACCCGCTCACCTTGCCAGTTTGGGAGACGTCTTAAGACTTTCCTGTTACCTTGTTGCCAGCACAGATGACTTTGAGAGCACTGCTGATTCGAACGGTGCCATGTAAAGGCTCGATTACATTACAATCATGCGCATGCACGCACACACACACACACAGACGCACTAAAGGAGGACTTCTAAGAAACCGAAGCTAAATCGGTTTAGAAATTATTTCAGAGACAGTGCATCACCACCTGTCAGATTTTTATCCTCTTGGAAGAAACACCAGAACGACACGTATTGTTTAAATTACTGCCGTCACAAAGTAATGATAGTATGGCATACGAAGGACCAGCGAATGTAACTTAGATGGCAAAACCAGGATCACTTGGTCAAACTAGGATCAAATGGTAAAATCAGGATCAGGATTAAAAACAGAGCATACACATATACCCACAAAAGAACCTGATGGGCCGTAAAGTCTAAAGATACTCTTTATCCAGCAGAGTTTTAAATTTCGCTGTAAAACTCCTTGGCATTTTAAAACTACATTCCTCAACAACAACGCGAAAAATTCAATTTTGCAAAGGGAGCAGCAAAATTAATATGGAAGAAACATGACCTCATGCCGGGTAGGTGGCGTGGTTTGGGAGACTTTGGACTATAGCACTGGCCTGCCAGAATCTCCAAAAAGGCGCTACACAAGTTATCGTTTTCATTACGCATCAGCGCGGCATGGTATTCCTTCATATTGAATCGATAATCGAAAGAAACATCACAGCGCTTTTGTCATTCAGCGAAAGCAGGCGTTTAGGCGAGTTCAACTCCAAATCTGTAACTCGCGATTTACGCTCGCGTCGCCATAATTAGACGACGAGATCTCGCGATGGTTCATTGTTTGGGTCGGCAACAGTGGAACCGATCGGTCGACCATGATTGTTTTTTCGTTGACGATCAACTGTGGATGATTTCGTTTAATAAACGGGTGCAAAAGAGAGATAACGTCATCGTTTTGTCGCTCTTATACTTGTCGTCGTCGAAATGATGATGACGATGACGATGACCATCACCATCATCATCAGCAGCAGCAATAACAATGGCTTTCACACACGCACACACACACACACACATACGTGTATACACATTGTGTCATTGCAATTTCAATCAATAGCTTCTATTGCGCACAGTTTTAAATCCGCAAGGTATCAAGAGATATGACGGGGTCACTCAGAAAGTCAAACTATTGAACTTCAATAAGTTCAATAAAATAAGTAAGTAAACCCCTTTAAATAATGATCACTTTTCCGTCTGCAAGTATATGAGTGTCTGTCTGTCTGTCTGTGTCTGTATGTGCATCTGTCTGTCTCCTTCTCTGTCTGTCTGTCTGTCTGTCTGGTGGGATTTCAAAGAGGTCACCCAGTGCTAGCGCGTAGATCGACCTCTGCCGCAAAGATCTCGTGCGGAAAGAGACATCATATAGCGCCAATCTGTATAGAACGTAGCCAACTAGCCATGCGTTAAGTCATGCATGGTTGCATGCAGGCAAGCGCCATGACTGAGGAACGCGGTCTCACTGGGAAAGAATTCCAGTACTCATTATATATATGTTTGCATTACGTTTGAATACTCAACTTCGTCGGACTAAGTAGTGGAAAACATTGCTCATCAGCGCTCATGAATAAGCTGGGGCCCTGCGCTTGGCATACAGACATACAGACCTTCGTGTGGGCTTCGCATAATCCTTTCCATTACATCACATTAATCACGTTAATGGCGCGGATACAAACAGCATTACAGGCATTTTTATAGCGCCAATCAGCGGACCGGGCCATTCTGGTGACACTCCGAGAGGACGAATTAACATTGCACCAGATGGTATTGTGTCACCTTCTGTCGCTTGAAACCGCACAAGCCCCGTATAGTTTATGACGGTAGTGACCATAAACCGCACCTGGTCCAGTAAGAACTAAATCGATGGGTAGAGGAGCTGAGAATGGGTTCCAGTTCAAGATGGGCTGGGGCGGGGCATAGGAAGACTTGTGTGGGTGGTGTTTGGAATTGGCGCAGCGATGGAGGGTAATGAGAAAAGAGTGAATTTGGTTAGAACTTATGGGTAACAGAGTGCTCTCATTTTTGAGTGAAAGTATCATTTGTATGGTTTGACTGAGCGCTTGTGATTAAACTGGCTTTGCTTGTATGCGCTATATAAATCTCGTGACAATGATCTATGGTTTTGGATTTCTCTGACTGGCCCCGGTGCGACTTGTTCGTTTGGATGATGATGATGCATTGTGCCCTCGGGAATTTCGATGGGGCGTCGTTTTGAGACTTTCATTCCAGAAGGAGGAGGAATGGGAATGACAGATCCATATAGTGGTGGGAGGAGAATTAGAAGGAGGAAGAGGAGAGGGAGATGGAGAGGGTCGATCCAACTGGAATGACAAGTGCGAGTTTTATGTGGAAACAAGTACAATCGAATTACTGGAAACAGATCGTATATGTAGGATTATTGAGAGAGGAGATGAGAGAGAGAGAGAGAGAGAGAGAGACAGATATATATATATATGTATATATATATAGCAAGAGAGAGACAGAGAGACAGAGAGAGAGAGAAAGATATATAGATAGCAAGAGAGAGAGAGAGAGAGACAGACAGACAGACAGAGAGACAGACAGATATATATATATATATATATATATATAGCAAGAGAGAGAGAGACAGAGAGAGAGAAAGATATATAGATAGCAAGAGAGAGGCAGAGAGACAGAGAAAGGCATTGACAATAGTCGAGAGCGAGAGAGATATGAGGGAGATAGATTGATGGATAGACGGCCAGATAGATAGACAGGCGAATAGAGACACACAGATAGACAAACATACAAGCAGAAAGACAGTCAGACAGACATCGAATAGTAGCCCCACTCCATATACTGTTCTAAGTGCACCTTAGCTCTTCTGAAATGCGATACATAAATGTCAAGTCTGCATTAATACATAAATTTTCATTATGATAGCCAATGCATTATGTATAGGTGATAAAATTATGGCTTTAGGACTGCTATACATAGACCGTTGCTCTGCTGTGCTCCTCATTGGTGCAGTCAACCCCCAACTGAAAAAGGGTTGATTACAGTTAAACCTCCATTTGCAGCAACAGTCCATAATTTAGCAGCACAAGGTGTCGTTAGTCAGAGGATAAAAGGAAATTGCAACTAAACGGCTTTTTCCTTAAATTGCTTTTCCATGGGTATACACTCCTTGAATCTTTTAATCGCTAATGTCCATCTTGTTATCTGTGCTACTTTTCCATTTGTCATCATTTCCAGTCTAACCGACGCCTAAGGTTTTGGCAGAAGCGATTAATTTCAAACACGGCGGACACACAGACAGACAGACAGACGGACCCCCGGACGGACAGACAAACGGACAGACAGACAGAGAGTGACGGACAGACAGACACACAAAGAGTGATGGATAGACAGACAGACAGACAGAGAGACAGACAGAGAGAGACGAACGGACGGACAGAGAGAGAGAGAGAGAAGCGGACAGACAAAAAGACAGACAGACAGACAGATTGACAAACAGATAGATACAAACTATGCATAAAACTGAATACATGAATATTGTTGTATATCTGTATACATCGCTGTTTTGAATACGTAGGTTCGCATCTGGATAACATTTCAAATGGAATCAATGTTTGGCTATTTGCAATGCGGTCCAAGTTCTCCAATGACACGCATACTGCCAGGCAGCTCCTTTCCCACCGACATTCTACAATCGTAATCTTAGCATTTCTACAGCGCTCACAAAAGCGAAGTCGCGGAGACCAGCTTATTCACAACTCTGTCTGCTTCTACGATAGAGAATCCTCCAACGATAGTCCGGATGCTGGCGATTAAAAGCGGAAGCGGGTTATTAAAAGCGGAAGTCGGTGATTAAAAGCGGAAGCGGGTGATTAAAAGCGGAAGTCGGTGATTAAAAGCGGAAGCGGGTTATTAAAAGCGGAAGTCGGTGATTAAAAGCGGAAGCGGGTGATTAAAAGCGGAAGTCGGTGATTAAAGGCGGAAGCGGACGGGAGAGCATCCCAATTCAACAGCAGCCGATTTAAAAATTTGTCGCCCCAAGAGTTCTTTTCTGCCACCCCTTCCATAATTGAAAACTGCATATCGAAATTCACAAGTTTTGACAGGCGTTATAGTAGGAAAAGCAATTCTAATCTGCTTCTATTAATAAAATAAAGATAAATAACAGTAGGTTACTTTGCGAGTGTACTATTGGTTAAACTTTAAAAACAATACGAAACAATGACTAGACATTTCTTTCTTAGTCCTTTCTAGCAAAAGTTCCAACTACAAGTCTACCACATATGAAATGTGCATATAATGTGACTTGAAGGTTTGCTATCATTAATCATTTACACTATTTTAATACATACAACTCTTGACGCCCCTTGAAATTCTCCCCCTTGGCCGGGGTCTTGTTGGCCTAGTACTGCAATTCAGTGACATTGGCATGGATGGAGAGTTAGTAGTAGGCCTATTTCAGTTCAACGACACTATGCGATAACAAAGATCATTAGTGTCGCCCTCGTCCTTTATCCAGGCTTGGGACTGGCACTGCCGTAGTACAGGCAGTGGCAAAGTTCTTTTGAAAGTCTTAACTGAACACAACATATACTGGGTGAAAAGCGGTCCGATGCGGACCCGTTTTCGCCGAGACTCAAGCCTCAAGCGCAACCACACCCGGCAACGTCTGAACGGGACACGACGCGCCACCACACCCGGCCACACTCGAAATTCACCGGTGGACGCGAGACGTTCGACCTAAACTGAAAAGCAATTTCCATGGGATTGAATTTCAATGAATTCCCGACAGTGGGCGATAATTGCGGACGGGCGACGGAAGCGACACCCAGCGACAGAGCGAGGAGCGGCCCTTCGGCGGTGGCAGGGGGTGCTAGGGCTGTGGCAGGGGGTGCTGGGGCGGTGGTAAGGGGGTGCTGGGCGGAGGAATAGGGGAGGGTGGCGGACAGGGGGTGGTCACGCCAACGTCCGATGATAATGAAATTTCTGGGAGATTTGCGATGAGGATCCGCCTACTTCGACCGGCAGAGGGAGGAAGAGAGGGTGAGGAGAAAGGGTAGGGAGGAGGGAGGAGGGAGAAAGAGGGAGGGAGGGATGGTGGAATCGCCGACGGACAAATTCGGGCGTCATATCTCGAAAACAATCAGAACATTGTAATGTTTTATCGGATAATGTTACGACTGAGGAATACAGGAGGGATGGACGGATCGAGGGAGGGGAGACGGAAGCGTTGGAGGGAAGGAAGCATGAGGGAGGGAGCCAGAACGGTAAAGAAACTCTTACACTGCGAGCACTCTGACGGTGCCGGTCTCAAGCCTGGATTAGGCAGGAGGGCGACGCTAATGATCTTTGTTATCACACAGTGTTATCAAACTGGAACTGTTAGGTTAGGAAACAGAACGAGATAGAGGTATATTTAGATACATAAAGAGAGAGACAGAGAGATATATACAGATACAGAGAGGGAGAGGGAGGTAGAAAGAGGAAGAGAGACAGAGAACGTGATAGAGAATCTGAACGGCCAAAGAGATAAGGAAATACGGAGACAGACAAAAGAAGATACGTATAGACGGACAGACAGACAGAGAGCCAGACAGACAGACAGAAAGACAGACAGACAGACGGACTGATGGATTGTGTCATTGATGGAGGCCTGAGTTTACGAACGCCTAAAAATTCGTGACCACATCGATTGTGATTTTTCGACAGAACACAAATACAAATGAAGTGTTTGACCCTAACATCTGAACCAAATCTCATTCTCCCCTCATCCTCTCCTCTTCTCCTCTCCTCTTCTCCTCTCCTCTTCTCCTCTCCTCTTCTCCTCTCCTCTCCTCTTCCCCTCTCCTCTTCTCTCCTTCAACTTTTCTGTCAATCAAGCATTGCCTTCTCATACGCATCCTTTTCCAGAAATTCTCATCCTGGCGCCTGTTCAATGTTTACAATTCCAGGTATTGTTTTCCCATCTGGAATCCACCAGTTCCGTCTCTTCCACGTATCTTATCCACGTCGACATCTGCTCTGCTTATCCTAGCAAGATGTTTCGCTTCAAATGCGCCCCTCCCCATCACCAACGCACACTCACTCGACCACCTACCCATCCGTTCGCCCACCCACCCAGCTGTAAGTATTCACCATCAGACACAACTCTCCCATATTAGAAAGGGTGACAGTCCCTACCCTGGAGTAAGCAGGAGGGCAACGTGAGCAGTCGCAAGATGTCGTTAAACCCACCCACCCAAGCCCACTCATCATCACCCATACAGTCACTAAAACCCACACCAAAAATCACACCATAACCCCACCCCAAACCATCACCCAAAACACTCATCCACCAAAATCCTAACCCATCAGCCAAACCCAACTAGCCCACCAGCTCAAAACACCATCCAAAAACAAACCCACTCATTCAAAACAACTCACCCATAGTCCACCCAAATCCCACAACCCAAAGCTCACCACCTCAACCCACCCATTAATCGCCTAAATGCTTCGATGCATATGTCTGCTTTCCCGACCAACTAGATATTATTGTCGGAAATATCCCTAGCGAATGGCAATATCTGGCCACATTTTCAAAATCAGCCTTCGAGAAATACAATACAATAAAATACAATGCAATACATTTATTTTTATATTGCCTTCTTTCAAAGCGCAAAATTGAGCAGACCGCCATATGATGGACATTTTATTGGGCCATGAAGTTATATTGTAGAGCAATTGTGCGCGAAGGACTTGCTCAATGTCCCTACACAGTGACTCCTCGGACGAGGATCGAACCCACACTCTCCGAGTTACCGCTATAACCAATAGGCCACCTTGATGCAATTGTCTACGCATCGCCTTAAAGTCTTATCCTCCTATATCACAATCTATAGGACGGACAAGAGAATTCAGTCCTCAGATAAGAAACTTCCGGCATAGCGCTGGAACTCTGGGTACCAGCATCGTTTTGTCTTGGAATTACCAAATATGGTGGATTTGCCCCGACCGAAAACGTTCATCGCAAACACGCGTTTCTCGCAGAGCCAGTCCCAAGTCTGAAGAAAGGAGGAGGGCGACGCTAATGATCTTTGTTATTAAACACTGTCTCATCTTAGACCAGACCTACTCCCATTCCCAGACCACTCGAGCGAAAATCCTTCGCCAGTCCACTTCCGCACCACCTGGTAAAACCATGTCGTTGGTCGATCGGTGAGAATGAGAGCTGGTAAAATGGGATGAGCGGATGCGGGCGATGATGAGACGTCAACATCAGCAGCTGGATTCAGATGTTGGATGCAAGACAAACAAAACACGAGGATGATGAGATAAGATAAGAAAAAGATGAACAACAGAGAATAGTTTCCCAATAATCCGCAAAGGTAGACAACGAATATGTGGTGGATCAGAGACAGAGACGCAGACATACTGGCAGGATGACAGACAGAGACATAAGCAAAGACAGACCGGAACGAGCAGACATGAATACATACATACAGCATGACAAACAGACATACAGGAAATTACATACAGGAAAACAGACAGACACAGACAGACAAAGACACAGACAGACAAAGACACAGACAGACAAAGACACAGACAGACAAAGACACAGACAGACAAAGACACAGACAGACAAAGACACAGACAGACAAAGACACAGACAGACAAAGACACAGACAGACAAAGACACAGACAGGAACACACACATACAGAATGACAGACAGACATAGATATAGACAGAAACAGACATGCAAACAGAGGAAGACAGAGACAGAGACAGACAGGAAAACAGACAGACACAGACAGACAGAGACGGACAGACAGGAATACATACACTCAGGAAGGTGACTGAGCAGAAAAAAGCGACCAATGGACGAACGTCTGGAAGGACGTAGAGACAGATCGACGTAGTTGGTGACACAATGAAACACAGTTTCACAGAGTAAGACAAACACAAGGACCAACAAACGAACCAAAGATGACACGAGTGACCCAGCGCGGCCAATCAAAGCGACGGCGGCATCTGTTCTTTGAAGTCGTCTTGGCGGGGAAGTCTTTGATGATCGCCGCTCCCTTGGTCCATCAGTTAGGATGCTACAGCCGGCAAAGAGGACCTGTCATCCGCTGTATCTCTTGTATTGAAATCCCCCTTGCCTGGAAACTGGGACTTTCACTCCCAAGTGGTTCATGAGCACCATATATGACAGCGCTCGGCCATCATCTTCTGATAGGTTAGCGAGGGGTGAGATACTTTACCCTTCTGAGGGCGGCTTCGGGAGTTAGTTATTTTGAGCGTAGGAGGACGGATAGAGAGAGGGTAGGGAGAGAGTGGCTTGTTGGTGGGGCGAGAATGGGTTGATAAGATGCACAGATGGGTGGATTATTGGATCATGCTTTCGATGGGTAAATAGGTGGGTGGATAGTTGAGTGTATATGTGAGTGGATAGGTAGGTGGATAGATGAGTGAATAGTATAGTATAGTGGGGAAACAGAGTCCTATTAAACAAGAATATTACAGATAGGTGGGTGGATAAATGGCTGGATAGGTGGGTGGGTGTGTGGGTGAATATGTTGGTGGATAGGTGAGTGGATGGGTAAGTGGATAGGTATAGGTGGTGAGCAAGTGGGTTGGGCTACAATGTGAGTTTATTTCAGTCCTAACTCTCGTTTCCATATGGACAGATAGTCGAGTGGGTTATGATTAGTACGATTTCACTTTGGTTTGTGTAGGAAGGGTGGCTTCTGAGTGAGGTGACGTGGATGGCGGGGTGGGTGTGGTGAATTTGGCAATGAACGTCCGTCTGCCCATTCTTTCCACGTGTCTCGTTATTGCCTGGCATTACTCCATCCGTACATTAGCAAAGGTCGACTACTGGCGCCACTTGTAGCCTAAGATTTAACGACGATCGTCAAATCAACCAGCTGCAGATCAATGCCTCCATTATCGTCCACTCCCGAATTGTTCTTGTTTTGCCTGTCTGTTCTTGCTGTTAGTCGCGTTCCTGTTTGTGCTATTGTTCTGGTTCCTGTTCCTGTTCGTGCTATTGTTCTGGCTCCTGTTCCTATTCGTGCTATTGTTCTGGTTCCTGTTCCTATTCGTGCTATTGTTCTGGTTCCTGGTCTCATTGTCGTTCTAAATACGATTAATTCAATGCAGTTTTTAACGACTTTTCAAGCCACTGATGACAACGAAATGACAATTACCAATTGTTCATAGATTAATAGCATTTTTACAGGACTGGCCGTGAATAACCACGGGTCGGATAATTTTTTAGCTCACGATTCAACTGCTACTGGCACTCTTCTAGCTGTTAACCCGTAAAAATTATAGGTCGTACTTAATTTTAACCTTACATTACACGATGTATTGCTCAGACAGGATTAGCGTTAGTGTCATTTTTTACACATATTATGCCATGAATTTTCGACCGCAGAACTTATTTTTCCGTGCGTTGAGAGGCCGAAGTTTCGACCTTAGAAGCTCCACGCAATAATAAAAAAAACGCTAAAATAGGCCTACACGTGGACAAAACGGGTTTTAAATAGACTAAAATACACATTCACTCTTTAATTTACCATTCCTAATGATGGTAATTGATTTATGTTTACATAACTAACTTATAAACGCGAATAGTATAAGTTGATCAACGGATGACGCAGCTGTCGTTTGGCTGAACGAATCTAACAACATGCCTTCCAAATTTATTTTTTATTTTAACTTAAGGAACCTTTGAAAAAAGATAAATTTATGTCTTCTCAGGACTCACTTGACTTAGTCTTTACATTCTGGCCACAACAGCCGTTCACACCTAGACCTTAATTGGCTAATTCAGACTTTGCTTTTCGTCCCATTACTATCGATTGAACGAATCGACGAATATTATTGTGTCGGAAGAAGCAATTAAAAAGGTGTTAAAATGAAATAAACTCTATCCAGTGTTTAACGACTTCTTAAGTCACCGACGACAACGAACGAGAATTACCAGTTATTTATAGTAATTATTACTGGTTAACTCAATGGTTTACTAGACTTCAGAAACATTTAGGCCTTATTTTCATTTGTATTCATTTGGTGCAACTGCGTGTATTATAAGTTGATCAGCAGGTGGCGTAGCTGTCGTTTCACTGACTGAATCTATTTCTGTACCCTCCTCATAGATTTTGCTCTAATTACAAGACTTATTCATTTTATTCTTTAATGTCTGGCCTCTAGAACCATTCAGACTTCGACTTCGTTTGATTACTATACAGGATTGTAAATACAGTGTAAGTTTTATTCATGTATGGATTGAACGAATTGATAAGTATTATTGTGTCGGAAGAAGCAATAAAAAAGGTGTCAAAATTATATCAATTCTGTCTGGCTATAAAAGACTTTCTAAGTTACAAACGGTGACGAAAATAGAATTACCAATTAGTAATAAATATTAAGAGTAATTAGTTGTAGTCTCTATCAATATTTATCCGACTTCAACACGTACCTCCAAAGTTAGTTACACTTGACTTCATTTGTTTGCATTTGATTCTGTTGCGTGTATTGACAGCTGTTCTTGGCCTTGTTCTTGTTCGTGTTATTATTCGTGTTGTTCTTCATGTTTCTGTTAGTGCTGTCGTTCTCGCCGTCGTGCTCGTTCTTCGTCTTCTTCTTCTTGTTTGTGTCCATGTTCGCTTTCTTGTTCTTTATCTCGTTCTTTGTCTCGTTCTTGTTCTTTATCCAGTTCTTATTCTTTTTGGCTCTTCCTCTCTCCGCTTTCTCTTCTTCATCCTCCTCTGGCCGCCATCTTTCTATATCTCGCCCCATGGGTCTACATCTGTAGCTCTTCTTCCTTCTCCGCATACTCCTCCTCCTCCTCTTCCTTCTCTTTCTCCTCCTCTTCCTCGTCTTCTTTCTCCTTTTCCTCCGCTTCCTCCTCCTCCTCCTCCTCCTCTTCCTCCTCCTCCTCCTCCTCTTTGGCAGCATCCACGAACGACGACGGCAAGGAAGATAGCGAAACGATAAAATGGCACCACGTGCTATATGAAATGATCCGACATCGCTGGTCCGTATACCATCTACTCATCCGTCCGTCCGGGTTTTTTTTGCCTCCATCACTGGGGGGTGGGGGAAATTGACGCGACTGCATCCATCCACCCATCCTCCTCACTCACTCAGCCATACCTCAGACCCCGTCCATACCCATCCCTTACCATTCTCCCCTAATCCCTCTCCAACCTTCCTCCAACACCAGACACCTTGCTCTCCATCTCTCTAACTAGATTCCCTCATCTCTTCCTGGCTTCTGTCTCCGACTCCATGCCACTCAAATCCGATAATGGACAGGTGACGCAGTCCAGAAGGACAATGGACAAAAAGGACAACGGACAAAGAACGATATTTATATAGCGCCGACGACCGAGTCAGACTGTCTGCCGTCCGGGAGTGGCCCGAGTCGGGTAGACACCAATGGGAGAGGGCACGTTTCATCAGCTGTACTCGGATTTGAACCCGTATACAGTTGGAAAAAATGATAACTACGCTACTGCTTGCACTCTGCCAGTGCCAGTCCAAAGCCTTGATAAGAAGGAGGGCGATGGCTGTCGTTAAAATGCAATTATTACTATTTGCCTCAATAAATAGACAGTCGAGTGAGTAAGCAAGTAGGTGAGTATATTCTTTATTTAAATAAATTGCAAACGCAAAATACTGTAATGACAGGTTTCATACACACATGTAGTATTGTAGTGTAAGAGCTTTAAAGAAATTAGTTGTCTCTACCTCCGAAGTCCGGTCTTAGATGTTTGTTATATCCTTTGAGCAGTGAATCCAGAAGACCTGTGATGTTGCGGTTCAGTTTTGTCCCTACTCCTTTTGATCTTGGGCCGACCAAGCAGAGGCCATCTCTGCAAATAAAATACACTCGTGGATGATGCCCAGGTAGCTGCAATTCGAGGCCAAACATACCAGTTACCATACCTTTCCTTAACTTACCATTTCGTCGCATTCCACATCTGACCTTATCTAAACTTATCGCTTCCTAACTTACCCAACTATTTCAGAATTACCCTACACCAGTGGTTCCCAACCTTTCTCGCCATAGGGCCACTTTTAATTAGTTGGAGGACATGATAGGCCACAAGGTTAAAAAATTATTTTAAATTCCAACACATTTTATTTCATAAAAGAGCCAAATTACACGTGGACAAATACATTTGATGTTGCCTTAAAACGTCAAAAAAATATAATAATTTAAAGAAAATAATTATTCTGGGAAATATTCATTTTTCACATTTGTGTTATATATATCTTTGATAGGTCGAGGGCCACTTGTTGAGGCCTTTCGGGTCACAGGTTGGGAATCGCTGCCTTACACTGTATCGTCTTACTTTACTAGATCTTGCTTAACCTCATATTACCTTACCATATTTAATCTTACCTTACCTCATCCTACGCTATCTAACCTAACCTTGTTCTCAGTCAGTCAGTCAATCAGCCAGTCAGACAGCCTATCAATCAATCAATATAATTTTTGCCTGGCCTCATCTCATCTCATCATCATCATCGTCGTCGTCGTCGTCATCATCATCATCATCACCATCATCACCACCAACAACATCGTTTTTTCATTTTTGCCGTGATCAACTTCATCATCCGAGTCTTAGCAATAAGCGCAGAGCACCTGCTGCAGTATCCACTCCATCAGAGGTCGCTGGTCGGCTAATGGAAGGCGCCCCCTTAATGGAGGTGTCGGGCCGTCTTGTGAAAACTGCGTCTGCTGTCATAGACCAGGGTTCAGCACAAAGTCTCTCGCAGGGAGTCGGACGGGAGGATAAGGTGGAAAGAGGAGGAGGAATGGAAGAGGAGGAAGATGGAGAGGGAGAAGGTGGTGGGATGGGAGAAAGAGAAAGAAGGGAAGATGACAGAGAGGAAGAACAGAGAAGATTGCTGTGAAAAAGGAGACACACAGAGAGATAGGGGGAGCGATAGAGGGAGACACAGGGACAGAGACAGACATACAGACTGAGACAGGGACAGACAGACAGAAAGAGAGAGAGAAGGAGAGGAGTAGATGGATGGAACTAGATAAGGAGAAGGATAGAGAGGAAGGAAAAGTAAAACATCAAAAGAAGGAAATAAAAAAATAATGAAGAAAGGATGGGAGATAAGATGAAGAACACAGGAGAAAGTAAGAAGACAGAAGGAAAGGGAAGGAAAGGGAATATTAGGACGAATGAACGACAGAAACAAGAGGAAAAGATGGATAGCGTTGACCTATCCTCCCTAACCCGACCTGGAAGTCTTGCATCAGCTAATTACTGCAAGAGCGTTATTAAATAACCTGCGCTCGCGGGCACCTATTCTCTTCGAGTGTCGATTACTTCGGCGCTTCCGTACTACGGCCTGCAAGCGCCCTTCTCCTGTCAGCCACAGTCCGCCCTAAAGCCCATCAGTGGCCCCTCGTCGCCATTAGAGAAATGATCTATGTCATCGTTGGGTCAGATTAAGTTCACCACTCTCATCTACGCCTCGTTCCAGGGTTCTAACAGGCTTCCATACCTTCGCCCTGTACCGACTGAAGAAATGGGGTGTTGTTAAACGGAAGTAGCAAATGGGATCCTAATGTGATGGTCCGACTTCGGCCTTGAAGGCGGGAACCTCCCGCTAAGGAGTTCGCAAAAGCTCTCAATGCAGGATCGGCGTAAGCAGATTAGCGCGGGCTTCGCGCACGTATCCGGACTACTTTCCGTGCGTGGCAAACAGTCTCCGAAAAACGAATGAGTGCTGCGGTTCGAGTGAGCGATAAATCCGGACGCGGGACAGACTGTGCCACTTCATTTGAGTCGATAGGCGCTAGATAAAAGTGATCACGTGCAGCAGAGTGTGGCGACTGATATCTGATTCGTGACCGGATTGAGGCTTAGAAGAGTCGGAACTTGGTTAGAATGGTCGGCACTTGGTTAGAATGGTCGAACTTGATTAGAATGGTCGGAACTTGGTTAGAATGATCAGAACTGGGTGATAATGGTCAGAACTTTGTTACAATGGTCGGAAGTGGGTTAGAATGATCGTAAATGGGCTACGATAGTCTATTGTTAGTCGATGGTTAAGATGGTCGGAAATGAGCTAGAATGGTAAGATTTGGGTTAGACTAGCCAGAACAGGGTCAAACTGGTCGGAACTGAATTAGACCAGTTAAACTGGTGGGAAATGGCTTAGACTGGTCATAACTCAATTAAACCATACTGGTTTGGCTTAACTGAGCTGATGAGGTTTGGGCGCAATTGGAAATGACCGTGCAATTGCTAGATTGGACTTAACTGGATCGTGCTAGAATAAGCCTGATTAGAGTGGTTGCGTTTTGGACTGGGATGTACTGTGTCAGAATAATCCGGATCGTGCTGGACTGGATTGAACCGGGACAAAGAGGGGCCGATAAAATCGGACGCTGGAATAAATTAGGTGCAATTGGACTGGAGCAGAAATCGATGTGACAGGCGAAAAAATTTATGTTCAAACTTTGAGCGATGTTATGTTCTCGTTATGGACTCTGTTTTGTCTCTGTCTTTATAGCACTGAAACTTCGTCTCATGCTGTCTCTTTGTCTGCGTCCGCATTTGTTTGCCTCTGTGTGTCTCTCCACATCTCTGTCTCTCCCACTCTGTCTCTGTCTTTGTCTCTGTCTGTCTCTCTCTGTCTCTCTCTCTTTCTCTCTCTCTCTCCCCATCTGAGTCTCTGTTGCTAACTGTGCTTATCTCGATCTCACCGTATCTCTTCTTCCTAACCCCTATCCGTCTGTATTCTTTGCCTCCTCCTTTCTTTCATTCATCTTCTAACTTATTTCTCATTTGTTTCCTTACTTCTTCTATCCTTGGGACACAGATGTAGAGAGATAACGACAAATCCCAAGAGATAAGGAAGAGAGAGAGAGAGGGGCATTCACAAAGGCAGGAAGAAAGAGAGATAGATAGAGAGAGAGAGAGAGAGAGAGAGAGAGAGAGAGAGAGAGAGAGAGAGAGAGAGAGAGATTAGCAGAGTAATGCACCTACCCACAGACCTGCCGTAGGATACTGAGCCACCATTCTCCAACCACACAATTATCCACTCAAATGAAGACCACCTAACGTCGCTTCAATTTCAAAGGAGACCTATCGAATTAGAAAGGATTGAATTAGGGCTGAGGATGCTCCTAACTCAGCCTCTGCATCAGCCTCCAAGGAGGGCGCCACGTTCGCAAGTTCAAAGCAGTCAATTCAACCAATATTAACGGAACGCCGCCGCTCCCTCTTACAAGAATTCCGTGTCGATTATATGCTATTTGACCCTTTTATGTGTACCTGACTGTATCCGTCTGTCTGTCTCGTTGTATTTGTTTGTTTGTCTGTCCGTCTGTCCGTCTGTCCGTCTGTTGAATTGCATGGTCATCATCCAACATACCAAGTTATCAATTCATCCATCCATCCATCAACCCATTTATCTATTAAATAATCCATGCATCTATCCATGAACACATGTACATATATGGTCATACATACATACATACAGAAATACATACGTGTCCAGAGACAAGTGTAATAGTAGTAGTCATGTACTTTCTTACGCATGTAAATATACAAACACACATGCAAGCATCCAACAGCCAACTCATCCATCCAGAAAGAGAAAGAGAGATGGATAGACAGATAGATAGATAGATAGAGAGAGAGAGAGAGAGAGAGAGAGAGAGAGAGAGAGAGAGAGAGAGAGAGAGAGAGAGAGAGAGAGAGAGAGAGAGAGAGAGAGACAGACAGACAGACAGACAGACAGATAGATAGATACAGACAGACAGACAGACAGATAGATAGATACAGACAGACATCCCATAATCCCATTCACCGGAACTAAATCCACCAACCTGGAGAACAGAGCGATCAGCACCAGCTGCATCCATCCGATCCATGCGGTCATCGCACTCTCTCCTTATCTCTGTCTCTGTATGTCTCTGTCTCTGTATGTCTCTGTCTGTCTCTGTCTCTGTCTGTCTCTGTATGTCTCTGTATGTCTCTGTATGTCTCTGTATGTCTCTGTATGTCTCTGTATGTCTCTGTATGTCTCTGTATGTCTCTGTATGTCTCTGTATGTCTCTGTCTCTGTCTCTGTCTGTCTCTGCCTCTGTCTGTCTCTGCTTCTGTTTCTATCTCTGTCTCTGTCTCTCTGTCACTGTCTCTCTCTGTCTGTCTCTGTTACTCAATCACCCTCCTCTCTATCTCTGTCTCTATCTGTCGCTATCTGTCTCTATCTGTCCCTGTCTGTCTCTCTGCGTCTGTGTCCATATCTCTATCTCTGTCTGTCTGTCTCTGTTTATCTCACTGTGCCCAATTCTCTCTGTCTTCACGTGGAATCGAACCAACGACCTTCGCTTTCGTCTCCGATTATCCGAAGGATCTGTCGAGATCGTTCCGCGTCCTGCCCCGGGATGCTGCGAGCAACGTCTTCGCCGGCGACTTTCACTCGACCGACCAACCGTTAGTCGGGTGAGTCTGAGCAGTGGCTGCAATCGGCGCCGATCGCTCCAGTGGAACCTACAGTCAAACGTAGCAACGGCGAGTTAGGACGAACGAAAGAGAATTCCTTGAGATGATGATGATGGGTTCAGTCCGTACCTCCGCTTATCAATGCCAAAGTCTCAACTCATAGTTCGTTCTAAATATACAGCGGTAGAAATAATTATTGAATTACCCCGCAAAAAATTAAAACTCGTTTTAATATATTTTAAGTCAGTTTTTTAAATTATGTCACTCAAATTGCTACATAAACAAATATGATACATATCTTCAGGAATGTCTGTTGGTCGATACAAGGAGGAAAATAATAAAAATTCAATGTTTCTACTAATTACGTCCTAATATTTCATTGTACCGCCTCTATCTTTGATCACAGGGCGCTGGGCGTAATAATTATTTCCACCTCTGTATTCTACTATTTTTAACTTCTTACTGTCATTATCCAATCTTATCTCATTTTATCCAATCTCTTCTATTTGTGATCTTACTTCGTCTGTTCTATTCTGTTCTATTCTGTTCTATTCTGTTCTATTCTGTTCTATTCTGTTCTATTCTGTTCTATTCTGTTCTATTCTGTTCACATCGATTATTCTATCGAACACGATCTAATTACTTTCTTTTAGTTCCTGTCGTCTTCCTTATTCATTATTTGTCTTTTCTGTTCAAAATAAATTAACTATTCCAGGTTTTCTTTTCCAGATTTTCTTCTCTACTCCCAATTTGTTTGTATTCCTAATCTTCTTCTCTATTCCTAATTTATTTTATCTATTTCAAAAAATTTTAATGTTGCTATTTGTCTATTCGTAATTTTCTTCCCTGTTCCAAATTTTCTTCTACATTCCTAATGATCTTCTCTATTCTTAATTGTCCTCTCCATTCCTAATATTCTCATTCATTCATAATATTATTCTCTATTCCTAATTGTCTTCTCCATTCCTGATTTTGTTATTTATTCCTAATTTTGTTCTCTATTCCTAATTTTTTTCATTCCCAATAATCTTTTCTATTCTTAATTGTCCTCTCCATTCATTTTATTCTTATTTATTCCTAATTTTCATATCTATCCTAATTTGCGTTTCTATTCCTAATTTCTTCTCTATTCATAAATTTCTTATGCATTCCGGACTTTCTCCTCGACCTCCATCTTCCTCTTAAAGCTCACCAGGCTGATCGCGCTTCTGCTGACCTGAATTCTCTCGGCCTTCCTTGGGCTTCTTCAAGCTTATGCGGCCTTACTTGGGCTTCCTAGGGGACTTCTTAAGTCTGCTGCACACCCCCTCTTCAGCTTTCTTAAGCCAGTCTTCTCGTCCTTGTTAAACTCCCTCCAAACATCAGATAATGCATAAGCCCCACGAGGAAATGACGTCGATCCGAAGTCACTTATGAAGAAACCTCCATCATGTCATCGGTCGCCATAATTTGCGAGTTTTCACGGCCGGTTTTAGCGCTGCTCGCCGCACTGAAAATCCCACTTCTTATATATGTCCGTCGCTCGTGGTTTATCCCGGTACATCTTGCGGCTCGCCCCGCTGCAGACCGGAGAGGCAATTTCGCGAGGCAATATCCCACGGCGAGGCGACAAAGCATTAGCGGCAACCTATACGTCTTTCCCTCTTCATCTGCACCTCTGTCTTTATCCTATGTTCGTTTGTCCGTCTGGGTGTCTGTTTATGTGCCAGTCGGCATGTCACTCTCTGTCTGTCCGTTGTCTAAGTCTGCATTAGTACATTAATCATCCATCCATTAAACCCATCTATCCATCCATCCATATATCCATCTAATTATCCATCTATCATCCATCCACAATACGATCCCAGTATGCGATTTCATTTGCAATCCGCACTATTTTAATCACATGCAAATTCCATGCAAGTAAACAGCCAATTAGAAACAGAAGACTTTCTCCTCAATATCTCCGTCATCCGAAAGTCCGTCTCTTTCTTCGTCTCTCCCAAAGTCCGTCTCTTTCTTCGTCTCTCCCAAAGTCCGTCTCTTTCTTCGTCTCTCCATGTCTGCCGTCTGTCTCTTGCACGCGTGCCGCCCATCGTCTGCACCTCCTTCCATCCAACCTGTAAGTTCTTCTGGCGTGTTAATTACCCCTAGCACGTGCGTCTTCGGTTCCAGCTGCTCGTGGCAGTCCCGCCTTTGGCTTTCCCCCGCAGACGTGACTGAGCTCTACCGTTGCTAAGAATGGTCGGACTCACCGTAACGGAAATAATTCAGCATTAATTCCCGTTTCAAGGAATTGTTCCCCTAACCGTCACTCTCAACCGATCACCTCAGCTCCACTGGTCATCACTCTGCGGGAACAACCAATTGCAACTGCCTTCAATAGCCGCTCCTTAATTGCTAATTACCTTCCCGTGGGATTACCATTCTCCGGTAATTGCCACTTCACTAATTGCCACTTTAGCCTAATGTCTATTTGGTAAATGTTCCGCTCCGCGCATTTATTTCTCATCCCTTTCCTTCAGTATTTCGGTATTGCAACATGATTTTGTTCCACACATATTTTCATATTTCCTCGAATAAGAGAAGCGACAACCGATCAGCTGATTGCGTATGCTGAGACTAAGATAATGAAATCGCAAATGATTTTTAACTATGACTGTAAGAATACTAAATAGGACAGCATTAGGAACTGCAGTTTCTGTTCCATTTCTTCTTATTCTTCTTACTCCTCGCATTCTTCTTCTTCTTCCTCATTTTCTTCCTTTTCCTAATCTTTTTCCTCTTCCTCGTATTCTTCCTTTTCTTCATTTCCATCATGCCCCTCTTTCCAAGCACCCCACTGTCACACATACTCCCACACCCTCCCTCCGTCAAAATCCCCATCTCCATTTCCCTTCCCCTTCATAGGGGAACGCGATCCGAATCTGCAAACAAGGTGTCAGTCTGCGTAGCAAGGGGCTCAACGCGTCTTTCGAATTAGGAATTGTACTCACGATGTCAACTTGAGAGTCGCCAGCCACGCTCCGCTCGAATGTCGTCGAATTTGATTGACATCGCCGGAATACATTGAGTTTCCGGTGCGCATGCGCGAGGGAGAACTGTCTTCCGGTTGGCGAGCATTGAGCGAGCAGCTGAGGGTCTTGGGAGTCGTGTCTGGTTGAAGGAGACACCGAATAGGTGGGAACATTGTCTGGTGAGAATAATGTGGACGTGTCTCTGTTGGACTGACCTCGAGGAAGAAAAGGCAAGAAAACGATAAATGGAGGAGTAAGAGGAAATGGTAGTGGAAAAGGAGGATACGAAGAACAAGAATAAGATGACGAAGAAAAACTAGAACAAGACGAAGAAGAAGAAAATAGAGAAAGAAATAGAAGAAAAACACGAGGAATAAGAAGAATAAAACGCAAAGAAAAGAGAAAAGAACAGCTGGAAGAGCTTCATGACCTCACGTTGTCCTTTTTAGACAGCCATGGTTACCAGCCATTAGCGACTTCATTTTCTTAACCTCAGCACATGAGAGTCAGAGTCAGTCTCCTTGTTGCGGCATGTCTACATGTGCTTCAATGAAGGAATATATCGTCATCTTGACCATCACCATCATCATCATCGTCATCGTCATCATTATCATCTTCATCAGCTTCTTCTTATTTTCTTCATTATTAATTAGTTACTTATATTATATATCCGCCGACGACAATCGAAGCCAATACCAAATCATGTCAGCATCGAGAAGACGTAAGGAATACGAGAAGAAATAATCTAACGACATTCGACGCCAGGAGGATGGATATTCTTTCACGTCGACATGCGCAATGAGTGCACATCCGGTCTGAAACATTGGACTTCCGGTACACGCAAGGCTACGCCTTTGGAGGGTATCGAATGCAGCCTCTATTATCGCTCGCACAAGGTTTTAAATACCTCTCCTATTATCGCTGAGTCGCAGAGTACCATGTCCAGTAATATCGTTCTCACAGGGTGAGGTTTTGAATACATCCCTATTGTCGCTTATACGGCGTGGGAGTTTGATGGCCCTTATTATCGCTCACATAGAGTGGAATTTGAAAGCATCCATATTATCGTTCACACAGCATAGATGTTTGAAAGCCGATATTACCGCTTACATATAGCTGAAGACAGCCTGTTATCGCTCACAGAGGAATTTAACGCCCCCATCATCGTTCACATCGAGTGCAGTCTGAAGACATGCCCTATTATCGCTCACACAGAGTAGGGAATACTAGGGATTTGCGGATGTTTCCTGTAATCGCTCGGCTGCATTGAACACATAACCGTCGACACGAATTCGAGACGTCAAGGGAATATCGGCCGACGCTTCCGGGTTGCGTGTGAATTCTTCGGAGGGTCGGTGGGGGGACGCGCCCCTTGAATTGTTTTGACAAATAGCTGGCAGACGGATACGTATAATGTCGAATGGCGGTTGATGGGTTCAACGTCAAATTTCTCCTCGATCGGGTTTCCGTGTTTGCATAAAATATCTAACGTTGTGTATAGGAGAAATCAGCCGAGATCGAGCATTGGCTGGCGCCTCCTGACGTCGAGGATGGTTGAGAAATAAGGATGGTAACGAAGTTAATGAGTCTACAATTACTGTTGAAATGACGGTATAAATATTTAGAAATGTCAATAGATTTAGAACTGTGAATGGTCTGTATAGGAGGATAGCAGTGCCTTGAGCGCGCTTCTAAGGCATACTTGGGATGAGGTGCAGACGACTTCGTTTGCTTAGCCTCGGCGTATGAGACCGTGTGCACAGTCTCTTTCCTATCAAATTATTTTCCGTCAAGCTGCTGTTCCCACCGCCCACTGTCATTTCGGTAACTTAAAAAAAGTTATACTCTGTACAAAGTTGATACTATTGAAGCACCTTTTAAATTCCTCCATCCGACACAATATGAATTGTCAATTCGATTAATCTATATAATTAACGCTACCGCTCCAAACTTTGCAATTGTATCATTTAGAAAATAAGGTAAATGTGAAAAGGGTCCTTGTGACCACAAGATGAAATAAAAGAATAAGATAACTAAAGTCTCGAAAATAATTCTATGCTCAGAGGTTCCTATAGTCAAAATTAAACCAATGAGGAAGGATTAATAGGATGATATTCGGCAGGGATATACACACATACACACATACATACATACAAACATACATACATAAATACATACATACATACATACATACATTATGCATGCATATATATATATATACATACACACACTATACAGTCGACGTAGCATACATGTAAGTCCATAACCTCTTGACTACTTTATGCACTTAAAAGACTTATGCACATAGAAGAAGTTCGCCTGTACTGTATAATGTATATATTCGGCCAAATGTTTTGTTAGCAGCATTTGATAATAGAGATGGAGCCGACATACTAAAACGTTCCGTCACATACATGATCAAGTTATAACACACGCAACAGAACCTCCGATTATTATGAAGATACATTGATAGAAATATATGTCACAAACTTTAGATAAATAGAAGATAACTGTCACAAACTTTAGATAAATAGAAGATAAATGTCACAAACTTTAGATAAATAGAAGATAAATGTCACAAACTTTAGAAGTGAATGTTGAAGTTGAGTAAATATTTAGAGAAATCAGCGTTAATTTCTGTTACTTATAGCAAATCGGCAATTCTCTATTCGCTGTCGTCGGTGACTTAAGAAGTCGTTAAACACTGGAGAGATTTGATATCAATAAGACACCTTTTTTAACCGCTCAATCCGACTCGTCAATCCGTTCAATCCATAGATCTAAAACCCATCTGTTAAATATTACCGTATTAATAATATTAGTAATAATAATAATATTAATATTAATAATAATAATAATAATAATAATATTAATATTAATAATAATAATAGTAATAATAATAATAATAATAATAATAATAATAATAATAATAGCTTTTGCACAAACTATTATTATTATTTAATGGCGCGTTGTGCCAGAAAAAATGCAGTGATAATTTATTATTATTATTGTTATTATTATTATTATTATTATTATTATTATGATTATGATTATTATTATTATTGTTATTATTATTATTATTATTATTCATCATTGGCATTGCCAACGGATCTGTTATCATGCTATCTGGGTCGCCGCTTGTCAGTGGACTGTAATCTTGACATGGTGCCCTGAAACGCCACCGCATTGAAACGTTGGATCAATGCCGACAAGTTCTGGAAAAGGAAGTTTGTCTCTCGGGTGTCACCGGAAGTTGTCGAAAGTCGGCGTCCAGTCTCAAACTATAATAATAGTAATAGTAATAATAATAATAATAATAATAATAATAATAATAATAATAATAATAACAATAAAAATAACTATAATAATAATAATAATAATAATAATAATAATAATAATAATGATAATGATAATGCTAATGATTATAATAAAAAAAAATAATAGTAATAGTAATAATAATAATAATAATAATAATAATAATAATAATGATAATGATAATGCTAATGATTATAATAAATAAAAATAATAGTAATAGTAATAATAATAATAATAATAATAATAATAATAATAATAGTAATAGTATTAATAAAAATAATAATAATAATAATAATAATAATATCAACAAAACACCACATAATAATCCATAGATCCTACAAGACCTCGCTTCGTCGCATATATATCAATCATTGAAGACAACGACGTGAGAACGGTCCTTGTGGCCAGATGACAAAACAATAAAACAAATAAGTCTTGTAGTAAGAATCTATGAGGAAATTACGGAATCAGATTGCGTCACCTGCCGATCAACTTATAATACACGCATTTTAGCCCAATGAATATAAATGAAATTAAATAATGTTGTAGGCGGGTAAACCATTGAGAAAACCAGTAATATTAGTTATAAATGATTGGTAGTTCTATTTTCACTGCCATTGATAACCTAAGAAGTCGCTAAATACTTGACAGAATTCCTATTATTTAGACACCCTTTTAATTGCCTCTTCCGACACAATGTAGGCCTATATTTGTAAATTCGCCAAATTAATGTTATTTTTCGATTTTTCATGACCTCATCACCCAGCCTTGCTCACTGATAGCGCATCTTAATGGTTCACTCTGCTAGAGGCGCTCTATAAATGCTCAAATATAATACAATACAAGTGCAAGCATGTACGCATGCTTCCATACATGTATGTATGTATATGTATTTATATATGCATAGAAATTCCATTTTCCCCGTCGTCGGTAACTTAGATGCCATTTCAAACTGGTCTGAAAAATTATATTATTTAGACACCTTTAAAATTGCTCTATCCGACACTATAATTACAAAAACGTCAATTCGCTCACTCAATAACATCACGGTGTATTCAGTAATAAGACCAATGTGAGGAATGTCAGTGTGGCAAGAGGGCAAAAGGATAAAATAAAAACGTGTTGTGAATAAATCCTTATTTATTTTCAGACTCGCTTGTCCAAACGACAGCTTCTCATCTGCGGATTACCTTACAATACGCTCAACAAAGCACAATGAAAAGGCCTATTCATATGAAATTCATTGCAATAAACCATACGAAGTACAGAGTGGGCAATTAAAAAAGTTAACACGTCAGTCCTTTTGCCAATATTTCGGTCAATCATGGACAACGATCCCGGGGGGTTGAGAGGGACAGGTCTCCCCACATTTTACAGAGAGAGGACAATTTATGCGTGTGTCCCCCTCCACTCACATTTAATACTCCTCTCATTGTGTGTCCCCCATCTGTCAAGCGAGATCGCCGCCTCTGCAGCCAATAGTAGGAATTAATAAATTAAATTTTACCGGCGCAAAGCTAATTCATTTTTACATATAACTGCCACAATATACTGAAATATTTAAAATAGAACACAGGTTATATCACATATAATGAGTTTATGAGTTCACATCTCAAGTAATTATTATAAAATAAACCGCATACTGTTTCACATCCGGAGTACAATGTGTCTACCACCAGTAGTCACTCATATTCTGAGTCTATTTGGCACGTGCTTATGACCTGGTTGGGGGCCACTGTAACATTGCCAGGGGCACGACGAAAAGAGATGAGGTTCAGATCTTATAAAGCGACGCTTCCGCATATTATTTATAAGTGAGTTCAGAGAGAATATGTATTTCAGCTTTGGCTCTAAGATCATGCTCATGATTCATGAAGTGTCTGTATACGCATTTTATCTGTCATGGACACCTTGCCCATGTTTATTTTGTTACAAATACTGTAAATGATTAATCGCAAAACATTTTTAGTCACCAATTTAATCGACTGCTTGCTAGATGACGTCAGAGTTACTTGCATATCCGCTAATTTACAGTTTTTTTCTCAATATTAATAATTAAAAAATTGTGTTTGATTACAACTACTTGAAATGTTGACTTCATAAATTCGCTCTGTATAACTTTTTCCGCCGGTAAATGTTTTGATCATAACAAATTGTTGGTTGCACTCATTATAAGTGATATAACTTTTGTTCTTTTATTAAATATTTTAATCAATTTTGGTGGTTATAAGAAAATATGAGTTGGTTTTGAGCCTGTACAATTTAATTTAATATTTCCTACTTTTGGTCAAAATATTAGCAAAAATCCTAGGGTTTACTTTTTTGCCCACCCTGTATCAATTGAGAGATACCATTATTAATTACAATAACTAATAATTACTAATCGGCAATTCTAATTTCATTGTCATCTGCAACTAAAGAAGTCATTTAACACTTTACACACTTAATATTATTTGAACACCTTTTTAATTGCACCTCCTGACACAATTTACTCCCAGTTTGTTCACTGAAACAATCTGCTCCCAATATGTTCATTCGGGTAACCAAAAACATATAGACTAATAAATCTATATTCTTTTGTCGCTGGCGTCGATAACCTTCTATGGCGTTAAACACAGGACAAAAGTAATATTGTTTAGACATTTTTTGACTGTTTCATTCGACAAAATGTTACACTCATCAATTTCCTGTATATTCATCAATTTTCGTAATTATTTTGGTGTTCGGCAGATTTTAATTGGACATTGAGTAAATAATGTCGCTTTGAATTCAAGCAAATGGTCCTTGTGGTCACAAAATGAATTGAAAAAGTTCTGACATCTGTCTGTCTCTATCTCTGTCTCTGTCTCTCTTCCTCTCTTCCTTCCTTCCTCTGCATTTCTCTGTAAATCTCAGAGGAGTCTGATCCTACAGTGATAGCCAGTTAAACAGGCAAACACGCAGACACACGAAGAGAAGCAGAGACGCATAGATAACCAGACAGGCAACCACGCAAAGAGAGTGGCAGACAAAGAGACAGAGAGCAACACAAAGACGGGCAAAGCAGTCGAGGTTTGAAGTCAGCACTGGAATGCATCAAGTATCACCTGCCCTTGGAAAAATGTCGGAGCGACATGACTTACTCTTCCTTCCTCTCTTCGTCCTTCCATCTTTCCCTGCCTCACTCCCTCGTGCACTTTTGTCTCAACTGCCTCCACTGCTCCTGTCCCGCCTCTCTGTTTGTCCGTTTGTCTCTCTCTCTATCTGTCTCTGTCTTTCTGTCTGTCTCTGTCTCTCTGTCTGTCACTGTCTCTGTCTCTCTGTTCGTCTCTGTCTATCTGTCTGTCTCTGTCCTTTAATCTGTCTGTTTGTAACTCTCTCGATCTCTCTCTGTCTGTCTCTGTCCGTCTGCGTGTTTCTTGCTCCCTTTCTTCCTCTTCCCTTCAATTAATCCCTTCCGTCATTCTTTCATTAATAAATTTATTTTATTAATTTCCTCATCCTATCATTCTGTCTTTCTTCCTTCCTTCCTTCTTTTCTTCCTTCCTTTCACCCTTCCTCTTTTCCTCCTACCCTCCCTTCCTCCTTCCTTCCTTCCTTCTCCATTCCGTCCCTCTTACTTCCTCTTCATTCCTTCGATATCTCTCCACTCCTCCTTCATTCTCTCTTCCATCCTTCCTCTCTCAGTCGAATATCGGACCGATGATCTGATGCGACTGACGCATTGGACACAGCAAGAACACTGAAAATCAGCTTCAATTAGAACAGTCAATATGAACTTCAAGATACACATCTACAGACAGGTACAAGCCAAACAACACAATGACAGACAGACAAGCAAATTCCTAGAAAGACAGACCAGTGGACTCGGGCGGACAGATCGCACAGCTTTGTATCAGTTTTCTTTATACGCTTTATTAGCTCGGTATACGTGTTTGAACACGTGATATTTCCTATTGGGCCCTGTGTGATAATCCTCTTATTCTGTCTGATGCAGTTTATACCTACCTCAATGACGGTTCAAAGCCTAG
This sequence comes from Bimastos eiseni, assembly GCA_959347315.1. NCBI lineage: Eukaryota > Metazoa > Annelida > Clitellata > Crassiclitellata > Lumbricidae > Bimastos > Bimastos eiseni. The sequence continues at coordinate 40,216,974 of OY365812.1, read as the reverse complement.
GATTAGCTAAGGACGGACTTCCATTCTCTCTCTCGTCTCCAGTTTATTCTTCAATCGTTCCGTCGCTCTTTCCGCACCGCTAAGCCCACCCTGGGATCGATACAAACGCCCCAACCCCTATCCCCATCCGCGGAGACGCGCAGGGGCCAAACCCCTACCTTCTTATCTCCTCTGCGTTGGTACGAGCTATAGCGAATTTTATTAAAATCGAAGAGAAATACAATATTCTTGACAGATCCGTTGATAGAAAATCGAAAGGGCCAGATCTAGGACACCGGACACCGACGGAATTATGGGAAATGTGGGTAACGAGTCTAACGACGTAGTTCCGGGTTGAGCGCTGATCGCCTCAGTCGAGACTGGCGATAGTGAACAAGTTTTTTTTCCAATTTGGAAGAAGTATTCGATCACTGCAACACAATACAGGATTGCTTTATTGTTTTAGTTGATGTGTTTAGCATTAACCAATATATGCAATTTAATAAATACTATAAATGTAATGCATTATAATAAACTACTATGCAATACCATAAATGCGATGCATTGCAATTAATTACGTCACAATACAATACCATAACCAGGGCTTTAAGTGGACCGGTATGAAACGGTATGCCATACCGGCACCTATTCTGGTCGATTGCAAGCATACCGGTACTTCTAAAAACACTCCCCCAAACTCCGTAATCTAGAGGGAAGATGAGGGGAATGGTCCTTGTGTCCATATCGGCACCTATATTTTCCCACTTCAATCCCTGACCTTAACTGGAATGCATTACTAACCAATATAATAAATATGACTCATAGCAAAAAACTATAATAAGTACAATAGACCTACATAACAATACAACAAGTACAATGGAAAAAACAAAACAATACACTTTCTCAAGCGAGTCGCTGTTTCCATTTCGACCATTCGTACAAAGGCACTGCCTCCGCGCCCGATCGTCCGCCAAAGAAGGGACCGATAGCGTTCCACGCAGCCGCAGCCGACCCGCATTGCCGACCGCCTTCTAATCGATAGCAGCACCAACGGCCTCCTCCTATCTTCACCCTCGCAGGAGAGCTCTCCCATCCGTCGGTCGGTCAGTGAGGCGGCCGACGCCCGCAGAGCCAGATCGGCAGACAGACAGACGAAGACGGATACATCGGGATTCCTGTTAACAGCGGATTCAGCGAAAACAGAAACCGTTTCGGCGCCCGTTCCTGGGGAGTCATGGGCGCAGAGGGTGGCGGAGAGTTCGTTGAGACTGCAAGGGTGGTGAAGGGGTGGGTGGTGGTTGCCGTGGTGTGGGGTGCGTTGGGAGGAGTGTTTGTTCGAGTCGGGGGTGAACTGGGGAACGGGGATTTGTCGCCGAGGGGCCGCCAAATCGTGAACGTGTCTGCCGTCATCGAGGACCTGTTGAACGATTACGACATCCGGTTAAGACCGCAGTTTGGAGGTAGGTACCCGGATGGGAGAAATATTCACGGTATCTGTCTATCTCCGTCTCTCTGTCTATCTCCATCCCTCAATCTATCTATCCATCCACCCACCCATCCATCCGTCCGTCCATCCATCCATCCATCAATCCATCCATCCGTCCGTCCATCCATCCATCCATCCATCCATCCGTTCATCCGTCCATCCGTCCATCCGTCCATCCATCCATCCGTCCATCCGTCCATCCATCCATCCGTCTATCCATCCATCTGTCCATCCATCCATCCGTCCATCCATCCATCCATCCGTCCGTCCATCCATCCGTCCATCCATCCATCCGTCCGTCCATCCATCCATCCATCCATCCGTTCATCCGTCCATCCGTCCATCCATCCATCCGTCTATCCATCCATCTGTCCATCCATCCGTCCATCCATCCATCCGTCCATCCATCCATCCGTCATTCCATCCTCCATCCATCCATCCATCCGCCCACCCATCCACCCATCCACCCATCCATCCGCCCACCCATCCACCCATCCACCCATCCACCCACCCACCCACCCATCCACCCACCCACCCAGCCACCCGCCCACCCACCCACCCCAACCCACCCACCCACCCACCCACCCGTCCGTCCGTCCATCCAACCCTCCATCCACCCATCCATCCATCCATCAATCCATCCACCCATCCGTCCGTCAGTCCCTCCATCCGTCCATCCATCCGTCCATCCATCCATCCGTCCATCCATCCTCCGTCCATCCATCCCTCTGCTTCTGTCTACCTGTCAGTCTCCTTCATACTCCCTCTTCCGTCTCTCAAATTGCCAGTTTACTCTGCTTCCGTTTTTCATTTGTTGCTTTTAATCCACAGCTTTTCTGGTCATCGGGTTTTATCTCGCGATAGCTCCATATAAATTTATTATTATACACCACCTTGCCTCATGTTGTTGCGCATAATCATAATGGATTTAGGTCAACATTCATTTATGCTCATAATATGCATTTAGGCCATGAATATGCATTTAGATTAATTATATATCGAGATTTGAATCTTGGTCAATTAGATATTTAGATATGCATTTGGGTCAGTAGATTATTCCAAAATGTATTTAGGCTAATGAGATGATCAGCTATGAGTTTAGTTATGTAAAAGGGATGAAAAATATGTTATGACCTCAGTTAATCTAATCTAATTAGTGCCATAAAACAACGTTTCAGAAAACATAAAAATAAGTCAGACATTTTCCTGGATTTTGGAATTTCCTGTCTAACATACATTTGGCCAAACAGAGTATATGCCCTTCTTTTGCTGGACGCCTGGCAACCCTATACCCTAGGTGTAGTCGATTTATCCCCTAGTGGATTGAACAGCGGCGCTACAGAAGCCACTAGTAAAAACCAGTTTAGTCAATCGATCAATCAGACATAAGTCAATCGTTCACTAAGACTTGATATGGTGCTGCCTCAAGAAATCTATGTAAAGAGTTAGAGACGCTTCAAATCCAACCACGGCCAAAGAGAAAAAATTACGAGAGGAGTAAACAGAAGATGAAGAGTTGCTGTTTGTAAAAGCAGGTGGTGCAGAGGAAACCCATTCCAAGCGGTAGGGTCAACAACCGAGAAGGATCGATGCTGCATCAAGGCAAGCGTGAGAATGGAAAGACAAGAAGTGGTGGTCTAATGAGATGTTAAATCCAGTCAGATAAAACCGACGCAATCCAGTTCGTCTAACCCGAACTAAATAAGTTCTGTCCAATCAACTGTCCGTCTAGCCCTTCAATATCAATAACCAGTAGGTAACACACCTACTGGTTATTGATAATGATAACCTACTGGTTATTGATCCTTTCTACTCATTTCAATATCAGTAACTAATAGATATCTTCCTTTTAGCCATTTCAATATGAAGAGCTACTAAATAATTATCTTCTTTCTAGCCATTTCGCTATCAACAACTACTAGATTTCTTCTTTCTGGTAATCTCACTATCAAAACCTAATATCTTCTTTCTGGCAATCTCAATATCAATAACTAATAACTTTCCTCTAACAAAACAATTTCCAAACCCGCAGAGCAATAATATACGACTTGTCGGCCAGCAAATCCCGCACGACCAACCACAAAGTCGATTTCCAATCTCGCCCAACAAAAGGCGAGGACCGTTGGTAAAAGCACCGACGGAAACGCACCCATTACTCGGCGGTGTTAAACCGAGTGTTCATTGTCGAGAAATCCAATCCCGGTCCTTTCAAACGTCCGGTGTTAGTCCGGACTTTACACGGACAAAAACTGAGTCCGCCAACCGGACGGAGTGTCCTTTTCGACCTTCAAATTGTTCTGTGGTCAGTTGACTTAGTTGTGGATTGTATATTTTGGTTGGGCGTCGTCGAAATCGTACCCGGGTAAATCGGATATGGCTGATGACGAATGTATGGTGCGCTATTATTTCAGGTGGGCCCTACGTTCGATATTAGTTGTTGCGAAAAAGATGGCGGCTGCCTATCCGTGATGATTGCACATAATATAAGCAAAACAAGTTATATCCAAGACGGATGACTTGACAAGTTTCACAGAAGCGTAATCGTAATCGCTAAACTTCTATAGCGCCATTTGAAAGCCAAGCACAGGACACGAGCGTTGCGTCAAATCATATGGGTTGTGAAAAGGGAAGTTCGAGGAAGGGCAGAGTCCTATTTCCAGAGGGTCAGAGAAGGCAGAGTAGCTGTTAAGGTGGGTGTCGCTATGGTCAAGGATTTGAGGGCGGAAAATCGAGTGAGTCTGGGTAAGCGGACTCTGATGCAATATTATATCCCGACGAAAATACGTCACATATGCAAACAAACAGCTTAATATTATTATTTGACGATGCCTCATCTCAAAACCACGAGCTCAGCATTCAGATTTATATAGGTTGTGTTTGAGTGTAGATCTCGGTGGCTTCTTTTGTCGTCTGTGCGGCCAAATAAGTGCATGGCCTTCCGACGGGGAACCCACACACAGCGATCATAGAACTCCGCCATATAGGGCCTACCGATCTGACAGGCAGCTTGGACAACACTTCGGGGGCTCTAGGGTATGGAGGGAAAGTGTCTGATTTCTTTTTCGTCTTCTCCTCCTCCTCCTCCTCCTTCTGCTCCTCCTTCTTATGCTTCTTCTTCTATTTCCTCTTCTTTCTTCCCCTATTTCTTCTTCTCTTTCTTCTTTCTTCTTCTTCTTCATCATCTACTTATTCTGCTTCTTCCTCTTCTTCATATACTTCTTCTTCATCTTCATCTTCTTCTTCATTTTCTGTTTCTTATTCTTTCTCTTCGTTCCGTTATTCTTCTGTTTCTATTTCTTCTTGCCATATCCGTCGATCTGTCTGTCGATCTGTCTGTCGATCTGTCTGTCGATCTGTCTGTCGATCTGTCTGTCGATCTGTCTGTCGATCTGTCTGTCGATCTGTCTGTCTGTCTGTCTGTCTGTCTGTCTGTCTGTCTGTCTGTCTGTCTGTCTGTCTGTCTGTCTGTCTGTCTGTCTGTCTGTCTGTCTGTCTGTCTGTCTGTCTGTCTGTCTGTCTGTCTGTCTGTCTGTCTGTCTGTCTGTCTGTCTGTCTGTCTGTCTGTCTGTCTGTCTGTCTGTCTGTCTGTCTGTCTGTCTGTCTGTCTGTCTGTCTGTCTGTCTGTCTGTCTGTCTGTCTGTCTGTCTGTCTGTCTGTCTGTCTGTCTGTCTGTCTGTCTGTCTGTCTGTCTGTCTGTCTGTCTGTCTGTCTGTCTGTCTGTCTGTCTGTCTGTCTGTCTGTCTGTCTGTCTGTCTGTCTGTCTGTCTGTCTGTCTGTCTGTCTGTCTGTCTGTCTGTCTGTCTGTCTGTCTGTCTGTCTGTCTGTCTGTCTGTCTGTCTGTCTGTCTGTCTGTCTGTCTGTCTGTCTGTCTGTCTGTCTGTCTGTCTGTCTGTCTGTCTGTCTGTCTGTCTGTCTGTCTGTCTGTCTGTCTGTCTGTCTGTCTGTCTGTCTGTCTGTCTGTCTGTCTGTCTGTCTGTCTGTCTGTCTGTCTGTCTGTCTGTCTGTCTGTCTGTCTGTCTGTCTGTCTGTCTGTCTGTCTGTCTGTCTGTCTGTCTGTCTGTCTGTCTGTCTGTCTGTCTGTCTGTCTGTCTGTCTGTCTGTCTGTCTGTCTGTCTGTCTGTCTGTCTGTCTGTCTGTCTGTCTGTCTGTCTGTCTGTCTGTCTGTCTGTCTGTCTTTTCACCTATTTATGTTCCTGTCTTTCTGTTCCCCTTCGTCCCTGAAAGCTCGTCATGTTTCTACGCTTTGCCCTCAGACGTGCTTGGCGAATCCTGTCAATAGTTTGGCGGCTTCGTGTATGTTTATTTGTGCGCGTGTCTGTATGTCTGCGTATATCTGTGTGTGCTTGCGTCTATGTGTGCGTGTTTGCATACGTATGCGCTCTGGAGGAAGTGCGATGTGGACTGCAGAAGACGCCCTGAAGGTTTGGACTTACGAAGTGGTAGAGCGGCGTATAATGTAAATAATGTAAGTACATTGCTAGATATAATTCATTAATTCATTGAGGGCATTTATATAGCGCCCCTTCAAGAGACAACACATGTCAATTATGGTGCGGTATTATGAACTACTCGTCGGACCTAGTAATACAAATCATGTACAAATATTGCATAGTAATAGCTCACATAGATTATAGTAAAATGCATTCTGTGGTCCGAATACAAAATCGAAATATATATATATATATATATATATATATAAAATATATGCTTAATATATACAAGCAGTGTTCTATGTCAGCAAAAATATGATAAAATTGATGGATCTTTGATCCACTAGAATTGGGACTGGCACTGCCAATGTGTAAGCGGTGGCGCACTCATCATAATCATCATAAAACATCTCTAAACTGTTTATGGTCCATTCTCTTCTTTTGGTTCTCTGGCCACAACTCTCGGCTCATAATAACACACGATTACTCTTATGACATTTAAAACACATTTTTGGGTCATTCAAGGATCACAGAGTATGTCATTAATTACTGTGACTTTTAAAATATTTTTAGTACCAGGCTTTGATTCTTTAACGTCCTGCTGCTCAGTAGATCTATCGTAAGAAAGCTCTTAAAAACATTTAACCTTCTAGTCTACGCATCTAAATTTTCAATAGTGAGGAAGACAGTAACGTAATATTTCTTGTTTTAAGATGTACTTAGCAGTGGCTCAAGATATAGTGTCCAACGATATTTATTCATAAATTCATTTTGACGTTTGAGAAAAGTTCTCTCGATAACGCTTCTCTCTATGCTCAGCGAAAGCTACTGCTCATTATCCTCTGCAGCAGTGTTTTCAAGACATTCAAATACATCAATGAAAAAGACTGCACGATCATTATGGTGATCTGCAGACCAGCGACCATTCTCGGTATCTAAACCAAGAGCTTTATCATCTTTCTAGCTCTCTCTATTCTCTTAACACCTGTCTTCGGAAGAGAAGGTGCATATACCTCGACAATGAAAGATGATAGAGGATCTTCATCTGGTTCAATAACTCAATTATCCAATTCTCGAAGCTTCTTCCGGACTATCGCCTTTGACGATGGTTTCTCAATATTACCATTGAAGACTGGTCTGAATACAAATCATTTAAGTCTGTAAGCAGCCTGGCCTGAGTTAAAGCGCCTGTGAATAAACTGGTTCCCGCGACTTAGCTTTTGTGGGCGCTGTAGAATATTGAGATTACGATTATGGTAATGTCATTTCTAAGCGTATTGTTACTCTTAGACACGATTTCAGTTCAACAACATGGCAGAGCGAAGAATACAAACAGTTCCTTCCACAAGTTATTGAAAAAATTGGCACGACTTAAATGTCACAATCTTGTAGACTTGTACAATTGTAGCGGCCTCTTCAGGATAAACACACACACACACACACACACACACACACACACACACACACACACACACACACACACACACACACACACACACACACACACACACACACAAACACACACACACACACACACACACACATATATATAATATATATATGTATATATAAAATTATATATATATATATATATAATTATATATATATATTTGCATATATAATATGCATGATGATTATGTATTGTATGTAAATGTATATATAAATAGCTAATAATTATATATACATGGATGTGGATGGGTGGATGTGTGCCTGTGTGTACGTGTGCATCTAATTCTGTTTAGCCGGAAAGCGATATTAGCGTCGTTTCCTGAAGTGTTGCGGTCTGTTTAATTCTCGTCCATTATGCTGGCGCAGCATAAAGACTGCATCGCAGATCTACGAGGGCGCTATATAATCGGCGCAACGTAACGAATTAACGGGGCTGCTGATGACGTCAGAGCCAATTTCGCCATAGCACTCGTGAAGTTTATGGACCAATAGTGACGTTATCATCCCTTTGACGCCATTGCATTTAGAGCGGCAACGGTAGAACTATTGGCACCATTGCTATTATGACGTAATAGCAGTCCAACTAGTGACGTCAAAATCATGGCGACAATCTTCGGTAGAGTACTATTCAAGAACAATACGTTGAGACAATCGGGCCACGTGACTATCGCGGCTGTAGTCTGCTCGGCCAAGATCCGTTGACGGGCGTAGAGTGGGCAATGCGGGGGGAGTATGCGTGCCTTGGAAAGGGATCACCCAATGCGCCTCCGCCGCTGTTGCTGCTGCTGCTGCTGCTGCTGCTGCAAGAGGAGTTGCCTCGTACGAGTTAGATCCGGTCAAGATGGCGGAAACCGGATGCTTTTGACGAGTGTGACTTGGCGCTTATCGAGCACTCCATCAATCATTCCCCCTCTTGCTGTCTGTCTGCCCGACTGGCTGCCTGCTTAACTATCTGTCTGTCTGTCCGTCCGTTAGCCTGTCATCCTATCTGTCTTTCTCCCTCACTGCCTGTCTGTGTGTCTAGCTGCCTCTTGTTTGCCTTTCTGCTTGCCAATATGGCTATCTGTCTGTCTGCCTCTGCACGTATCAGTTACTGTGGTGCTGTCTGTCAGCCTGTCTGTCTCTGTCTATTTGTATCTCTGTATGTCTGTGTCTCTGCCTGTACGTGTCTATATCTAGGTCTCTGTCTGTTAGTCTGGCTCTCTCAGATTCACTGTGTGTGTGTGAGTGTGTGTTTGTGAGCATTATTCTACAATTGCATTAATCCGACGTCCGGACGTGATTGAGGAGCTGTTTGAGTTGATGACGTCTCGAATACGTCATGTCACTCTTGTGAGTGTTCTTGCAGGCGATCCGGTTGATATTCTTATGGAGATATCCGTCGCCAGTTTCGACAGCATCTCCGAAGTTAATATGGTATGCAACAACCTCATGAATATGCATGCATTAGGCTCATGAATATTCAGTACATGGACGTATGCTAAGTGCGGTTGACGCTGGATTATCAATATGGTTGTGTCCTTTTGTCATCATCGTCATCTTGTAATTCAACTTATCGGATTGTGAACTGACAGATACAAAGATACGGACATGTGAATATAGAGAACATAGACAGAAAGAGAAAGAAAGAGACACGAAGAGGGAGAGACAAAGACAGAGATAAAGTCACATAGATACAGAGTATTAAGGAGTGAGAGGTAATTGAGTGAAGAGCTGACGATACAGAGAGAGAGAGAGAGACAGAGAGACAGAGAGAGACAGAGAGAGAGAGAGAGACAGACAGACAGACAGACAGAGGGGAGAGAGAAAGAAGGAGAAACAGTGGAAGAGGGAGAGGGAAGAGAAGGGTAGAGAAAGGGCGATGGAGATGGAGAGATAAAAATAAGTGTGGAGAGGCAGATGCTGAGGGAGAGGGAGTAGGATAAAGGACGGAGAGCACAGAGGGAGAGAGAGAGATTCATGCATACATAGAAGCATATACACGCAATCCACAGCGTCCATCTGGTCATCACACACGGACGAGTGGTCAAGCGTCCACCCCATTCCTGCGTGGACACACTTCGCCGGTCGCACGCTGTCCATCTCTGATTCTTACAAATACTTCCATATCTCGCCGCTATTTGGAGCTGCGTTTCTGGAAGTACGCGTTGCGTGACTTCCTGTGCTCGATTCCGTGCCTACGCATCGTCTGATATCGTAGAATCGATGCATCTAATACCAGCGCACAATTATCTACATCTCCGGAGGGTGCCGGGAACCAGACTGTCCGTCACTAATGGCGGGAAAGAGGGGTGGAGAGCAGGGGAACAGACTACGGCCAGTGCGGAGACAGTCTTGGCTGCGATATCATAAGGATATCTATTCGTGCAGGGGGTCAAGCCTCCCCCCATCTTTTACAGAGAGAGGGAACACGTTATACGTCTGTCCCCCGCATTTTCTACCCCTCTCATTGGGTGTCCCCTCACCTGTCAAATGAGATCACCGCCTCTTTTCGTGAACATAAATGATAACATATTTGGGCACGTGGTTATATTGCAAGAAAAAGCTTATACAAGAAAAGACGGGTGTCAGTTTACCCCAGCCTTAATGTGTTTCTTGTTGCACATCGTGTTGTGTAATCTTCCTAGTTCCATATTTCCATATCTGCATATGTTAGCTTCATACAATCTATCACATAATCTTCATGGTCGACAACATTCCACTTATGCGTATATTAACCTAATTCAAGCTTTCGCATAATTTTCATAGTTCGACCTAATTCTATTATGATATATTTATCTAATTCAACTTATCACGTAATTTTCATGGGTCGACCTACATCCATATTAATTATGCATATATTAACCTCATTAAATTTATACGTAATCTTCATAGGTTGACCTCTTTCCGCATATTCATACAATTAACCTTATTCAACTTATAGCGTAATCTTCATAGGTCGACCTCATTCCATAGTATTAAATGCAACAATTACTCTGTTCGTAATTCTGCAGGATTACACGATTACGATTTACCTCAACCAGTACTGGAAGGACGACCGTTTGTCCTTCTCGGACGATGACAAGGACGTTATGACCTTGACGGGTGACTTCGCCGAAAAGATATGGATTCCAGACACGTTCTTTGCTAACGACAAATACTCGTTCCTACATGACGTCACGGAAAAGAACAAGATGGTTCGTCTAATGGGAGACGGGTCGATTGCCTATGGAATGAGGTTAGTATATGCAGATGTATGGATGTAGGTCGACCTGTGACGATTGTGCAGTGAATTAAATGAGGGTAATATGAACAGATATATGAATATAGGTCGAACTGTGACGATTATGCAAAAAATGTGATGGGTTTAATATAAGTAGATATGGAACTGGGTCGACGTGTGAGGATGATGCAATGAATGGGGCGAGGTTAATTATGTGGGTCATATAGAACTAGGTCGAACGATCTAAGGATACTCTGCGATGAATTGAATACGATTGATATCATTTTGCAGATTACTTGACATTATATGAAATATAGGCCCTGATTCCCTAATTACTGTATATATATATATAATATAGGAAGTTAGCGTGTCTAAATATATATACGCTATATGGAATTAGGTCAGCATATGCAAATTTTGCAACAGGTAAACTGGTTATTTTGATTCAGATCTGCTTCATCGCGTTTGTAAAATGCAGTTTTTACAAAAAAATACACTTAGCTTAAAGTATGCAGATTTCTGAATAAATGGCATTAGGCTAATATATTCATATTTCCTATGATATGACATTAGGTCAATTTATAAATATTGCATATGATTAAAACAACAGTAGACCTAATATACGCCTGTCACGAAAGTGAGAAAGAGTTTATCTGTTTATTGGAACCCTATCCTGTAGGTTTACGACGACCTTGGCCTGTATGATGGACCTCCATTATTACCCAATGGACGTTCAGAACTGCACCGTCGAAATCGAAAGCTGTAAGTTTATTGGTTGACCTATATTTATTTATATGGATTTATACTGCCTACAAGGCGATTGGCGGGATGTTGTCGGATAGCATCATTTAAGCACCGCCTCCGTCAGCGAAAGATGTGATATAATTGATATTATTTTGACAACCCGTATTAATAATAATAATAATAATAATAATAATAATAATAATAATAATAATAATAATAGAAGGCTGTGAGTTTACTGGCTGACCTATAATTTTTTTAATTTGGGATGCAGATATACATGTAAACATAATATGAGGTCATTGCCAGAATGGTATTGGCTGGAAACACTAGGCCCCGCCTCCGTTAGCATACCCATTGGGTTTTAGATCTTAGTTAGTTCTTAATTACACACAGGCAAATACATTAACCTTCAAGTTCTTTTACATCTACTTGACACTTAATACTAATCCGACGAGTTCCTTTCACTCCCGCCTCTTCCTCTGACCTTCCGTTTAACTTCTGCCTTCAACTCTAACCTTTATGTTTGAGCAATCATCGTCTTGTAGACGGGTACCCAATGCAGGATGTCGTAATGCGCTGGAAAAACGAGTCGATCTCGGACGCAGTGCACGGAGTGGAGGACGTCGAGATTCCGCAGTTTACAATGGTTGAACATCGGATCATATCGACCGTTGAAGTGCTTGCAACAGGTGCGTACCGACCTGTCAATCAAACGGACGATCACGTGGGCGACTGAGCTCATGATCCAGGCATGATGATGTGCAACACGATTTAGTGTAATTCTATATTGCAGGATGTAATAAGAAAAGGCGCTATGTAATCGAATGCGAAGACATTCAATCACCTTCATTGCACCTCCTCTTAGCGTTCGTTATCCTCCATTGCAACACTGCTTGCATTACCGTAACATACGAAACGTTACCTTCCATTCCTGTACCGTCAGTTTCTTTTCCTCACTAAAACTAGCCTTCACGTTTATCTTGATGTAACCTACCTCAGAGTACTTTATAGTACTCCAGTTCATCTGACTTCACCTAATCCTAGAATACCGAGCCTCATTTTATCCCTAATACCTCACCTGGTCTACTTCATTATACCATGTCTTATCTTACCTTACATACTCGTCCTTTCCTCCTACATACCCTATGTACATGTATAGTTCTTCTACTGTAGGCGCTGTAAAAATATAAAGATACGAAAGATACCATACCCTATCTCACATGGTAACAACCGACCATATCCTACGACCCCAGCTGCAACTGCGCCTAGAGTCCCTTTGATCAAGTAGCACGGTATAAAATTCCGTTTTTCCAACGAATCTTGTGTAGGTAAGTACCAGAGGTTGTCGTTGAGTTTTCGGTTGGAGAGGAACATCGGATTCTTCATCTTCCAGAATTATCTTCCGTCGATACTGATCGTCATGTTGTCGTGGGTCTCGTTCTGGATCAACCACGAAGCGTCGTCCGCCAGGGTGGCTCTCGGTCAGTCAGTAACTCCGCCCATGCATGGTCATTGGTCAACTCTGTCTCGGACATTCATTCGTTTGGTCGCTTAGGCGATTGACCAGTCTAAAATGATTAGGACATTTGTGTCTTTATAGGTTAATTCATTCTTTGTTCGCTCAGTAATTAATTAATTCTTCCATTTTCGTTCATACCTTCGTTCATTATTTCGTTCACTCAATCATTCTTTCATTCACCTGGGGTAGCGGTTGTAGTAGGGGTAGGGTAGGATTATGACTAGAGGTAGCAGTAGGGTAGTTGTATTGATGGGATTAGGGTTAGGATTAGGTCTAGGAGAAGGAGTAGGAATAGGACTTTATGGTAGGGGTGGAAGTAGGGCCAGTAGTAGGAGTAGTAGTAGAGTAGTAGTAGGAGTAGGGGCTAGGAGCAGGGTATGGTAGGGGTAGGCTTAGGGCTAGCTAGGAGTAAGAGTAGGGATATGGGTAGGTTAGAGGCTGGTACAGAGGTGCGAGATAGGGTATACAGGCCGCATTGACACCTTCACTGGCTGTTGTACAATGTAGGCCTGCATTTATATCTCAGGCATAACGACCGTTCTTACGATGACGACGATTAGCACAGGTGTCCGCTACACTCTGCTCGCATCTCGTATATCAAAGCGATCGACATCTACCTCGTCATGTGCTTTGTCTTCGTCTTCGCTGCTCTTCTTGAGTACGCAGCGGTCAACTATACGTATTGGGGAGCGAAGGCGAAGCGCAAGGCAAAGCAGATGAAGCTGCTGAAGCTTAAGAAGAAGAAGGATGGAGGGAAGAAACGTAACGCAGAACCAATGTATCCGGTGAGTTGAAGAGATGGATGGGTGGGTGGGTTGGTGGATGGGTGGGTGGGTGGGTGGGTGGATGGATGGGTGGGTGAATGAATTAAATAAGTGAATTGGCGACGAAGGCAGTAACAAAAAATAAACTTACTCTAATTGGCAGGTAATAGCAGAAGAACGCCTCGTAGGTGTGTGGCAACGACAGAAGAAACCTTTTGAATGATAGCGCACACAAAGAAACGAGTGATATTGCATCGAAAGCGCACAATATTATAAGCGACACAAAACCCTTAATAAACTGCAGACGGTAGATTCTGTTCTAGTCCTTCGCTGTATCAAGATTTAACAACACGAGATTCGACGGCTTAACTAAGCCCAAGACGATCAACTGGGGTGAAACAAAGCGTCAATACCTCTGATTGATGTTTGTTAATTTATTGACGTAATTAAATACTCGGCTCTAACGGCAACTCCTTGACCGCTCCTATTCAGGGAGTAGGTACAAATAATGCAACTTACCAATAAGCTTACGATGTGACATTAACCCAGACATGTCAGCTACAAAGAGTAACTGTGTGTTCCTGTTACGGCTATGTGTTTACGTAACAGGGTAAAATTTTGTTTTCATTGATGAAGTTCTGCTGATTTTCTGTAGGCTTTTTGTACATTGAAATGAACTTTAAAAACTGATAAATCATTTCTCCGTTGGTCACCAGAGTGCGCTCATCGAGCTCCACGATATCCAGATGACAGACTCGCCCATTGCCAGCCTCCGTAACCGTGGCAACCACCACCCCCATCCGCTCCCCCACAATCTCCCCCACCGCCGACCTACCTCGACGACTTTGACCTCTGCCGACCTTGACCTTAACAACGCCGACGAAGACGACGAGGTCCTGAACGACATCAGCTCCGCTTCCGGTTCGCGAGGAATCCGCGGCGGACTCGGTCAGATGCTTCCTGTGAAGTTCCGCCAGGTGAGCATGGCCCAGCGAAGACGCCAGCTGTTCGTGGACTTGAAGCGGAGGGCCAGGTCGATCAAGGAGAGGATCCCAAAGGTCAAGGACGTTAACAAGATCGATAAGTATTCGAGAACGATCTTTCAACGCTCTTCGTTCTATTCAACGTCGGGTATTGGTGCTTCTATCTGCTGCAGAAGATGAGGAACAGTTGTACCACGATTAGTAGGAGACGTACTGAGGGAAGGTATACGATGGAATCGGGGGTACATTGAGGTAGGGTGAAGTGAGGTAGCAGAGTGCGTGTGAGTAAGAATGACGTAAGGCATTCTATTAGGCAATTTAGGCAATGGATTGGATGGATAATGTTGGGTAAATTATGTTGGAAGATAATTCTGGGAGATAATGTTGGGAGATAATGTTGGGAGATAATGTCGGGAGATAATGTCGGGAGATAATGTTGGGAGATAATGTTGGGAGATAATGTTGGGAGATAATGTTGGGAGATAATGTTGGGAGATAATGTTGGGAGATAATGTTGGGAGATAATGTTGGGAGATAATGTTGGGAGGTAATGTTGGGTAAATTATGTTGGATGATAATTCTGGGAGATAATGTTGGGAGATAATGTTGGGAGATAATGTTGGGAGATAATGTTGGGAGATAATGTTGGGAGATAATGTTGGGAGATAATGTTGGGAGATAAAGTTGGGAGATAAAGGGGTTGAGGAAATTCACGAATCTTCTTCGGACAATTTCAAAACGGTTAGCCTACTTTACTCTAAAACGGCAAAACTTGATTTCAAGGTCCTTTTAATATGGATTTTTGCGAAACCAGACTCGGGAGTCTAGAGCCTGTGTAAATAATATTCCGTGCGATGTCAACAATAGTTAAATTAAAAACCTTCAAGGATAAGTGTTTGGAAAAGCCCGAGATCCTGAATTATTCGGTGCCCTGCGCTTGTCCTTCAAGTGGCGCACTTTAGAAGTTTGGAGATTGCGATACATCCACAGACGTTCCTTTAGCTCTGTGAAGACGTGCCTTGCCTTTACTCGTCAAATACGTCGTTTATGATGATCCTAAATAACATTGTTATGCTGTGAAATATATTGCAGACTGTAAAAGCGAAAGAACCATTTGGAGAACTACAAAAATTACTTTCATATTTTGTGTTGACTTCCGCACAGAGAATGGTCACTACACTCGCTGTTGGTTTCTGATTTCAAATCCCTATCACACATTGTCTTACTCAGAACAATAATTTTACAATACATCACAATACACAATACATTACAACACATCTGTTCTTTGATGTCCTCCTACTGCGATCAAATGCGCACACAATGTGTCCATTCAAATCACTTCGCATCAATCAATAAATAAATGAATTAATCAATGTGAGTTTTATATAGCGCCCTGCAAAGCTATCTACTTAGAGTCGCAATCGTCTCCATCGAGCTCTCAATAATAGCAAATGTAAGTTTTCGAAAGATTCAGCGACATGCAAAATCTATGACGGCGAAACCGCTTTCTACATCAGCGATTATACGAAACGAATTCCATGAATGAATGCAAATAACACGGTAACTATCGGATGGTTAAGAACTTTTTTAATTAGTATGAGACATTTTTAGGAGATCGACACTGGATGACATCTAATTACACATGGCGCTGGGTCTAGTTCTGTCGCATTTAACGCAACTAAGGAAAACCATAGCAACAGTTTCCATGGCGACTTAGTGCCATATAATTATGTCCGGTTTATTCGTTGGAATTAATTATCATCGATCACTCGTATGCGTGTTTATAAAACAGCTAGTTCATTTACATGTTGACTGGTATTCATATAATCATTATTCATTTGTGTAGACGAGCACAACTGGAATGGAAAAAGCACTAACGCTAACTCTAACAAAGTTTTGTAATTAACTACGATGGAACATTTAGCAACAACCATCCATGTTTTTACGGTGTTGGTAGAAAAGCCAGCGATTGGTTGATTGGTCAGTGCATCTTCCAATCACAGAGCTAGACTCATTAAAAGCATATTCAAACTAACCAATGGCAATACTAGCTGGCAAAACAATCAAAACCAAAGTCATCCGTTGCTGCGTCATAACTTTGCTAATTGAAAGGCATTTTTGTGAAACTCTTTTCGTTTTACGTCATCATTTTCAAGATTGTATTTACAGCCTGCATTAAGTTGAAAACAATTAGGTCACCAGCCAACTGAAAACTGGGTCGCCTTGTCGATGATTGGTTGGCGCGAGGTAGAAGTGTACGGTTATTCGCTTAGATTAATTAGAAAAGTTTGTGTGATATGGTTGGCATAACCTACAAATAGACCAGCATCCATTGCGCGCAAGTCGACCCAGTTTTCCCACGTTTTCGATTGGATGACCCAAAAATCACAGAGAATGCTGATAGGCCTATACATCGTATCTGGAATCATTTACACATGTCGTGGCTTCACGTGCATAGTTTATGATCCGAGCAAACGAAAATCGCAGACATTATGACCAGGATATTTACAAAGCTTATAGAAAAAGCATTTTACATTCAAGACAACTCCATCTGCAATATGCTGATCATGCACAAACATATTGGCTTCAGTTTAGCTACTCCTATAAACTTGTTGCGCACATATCAGAAACTTTTCATTGACTTCAGAACGATTCAAAAGCAGCCGGCTATCAAACTATTAGACTATTAGCGCCTTTATTATGATGATGATAGGGAGGAGGCGGAGGAGGAAGAAGACGAGAAGGAAGAGGAAGAAGAGGCCAGGCAGTAAGAGGATAAGGAGAAATATGAGGAGCAAAAACAACAGAAAAAGGAGATTTCCTTTAAAGGCCAGCCATGAATAAATGACGTCTTAGCCTAGGTGTGAGTAGAGAAAAATATTCAGATGCCGACTGTCCTGAAAAAAGCAATTCTTCCAGGTTTACGTTCCAACATTCGATAATCCACACGAGCCACAATTGAAATAAAACGGATTGCCAGTAACCTACAAAGAATTGAGCAAAAGAGTATCAAGTTCAAATCAAATCAGCCTCAGGTGAAATAAACGGATTGGACTGAGTACATATCACCTTAGGAGTAAATATGAAAAACTCTACTTAAAACTAAATTTAAAAGTAAATAAAGAAAACTCTACTTAAAACTAAATTTTAAAAGTAAATAAAGAAAACTCTACTTAAACTAAATTTTAAAAGTAAATAAGGAAAACTCTACTTAAACTAAATTTTAAAAGTAAATAAGGAAAACTCTACATAGAACTAAATTTTAAAGTAAATAAGGAAAACTCTACCTAAAACTAAATTTTCCTCACCGTTTACTAGAACGTGTTTTAATCCAACGGTTACTAATTCTTGCTCATGCGCATATTTACCAAATATACGCACAATATTACTTGCATACCAACACGCGATGCATATCTATCTTAACAAATACATGCAAATGACTGGATATATACACACACAGAGGTGGACGATTGACGTGTACAACGTCGGAGATGAATCGAATGCGGTCAACAAAAAAACGTTTGTACACAAACATTATTACTCTCGTTGGTGGTTCGTTTTTTTATTGCACTTAATAATCGTCGGTCAATGATTAAAGCACATTCGCAGCTAGGGAAGGGATTAAGCAAACTGGAGCTAAAGGCGAACTAACACGACGGGCCCTGCGCCCCCTTTGCGCTTGTTCCAGCAGACCCCCGGTCAAGGTCAATCGTGAGGAGGTCACGTCGGAGAGGTCAGAGGTGAAGGTCGTTAAGGCGCAGACGATCTACGGGGGTCGTTTCCAAGGGCAACGTACCGAATGACCCGTGTCAGAGCTGTTCCAGACGCGGATCGAAGCGCGGCTAGTTTTCTTCCTTTGGCGAACGCAGAAATTATCACAGAACCTGCAAGAGCAAACCCAGATCGAATTTATGTAGCGTATTTTAAAGGCTCCGATTAAATAATAAGGCGTCTAAAAATTAGGTCAACCAATCAATTTTCGTTTATTCAGATATCGTGCTGACCAAAACGCAGCTTGTTACAATGGTAAAAATAAGCACAGATTCATATTTAGTCCGTTTATGTTTTTACCGAATCAGACAATCAGTTGGATGGATGGATTGGTGGGTGGATTGAGATAGTAGCTCGCCTACGTGGGTCCCACAGGCTGGAATATCGTCCGCCTTCCTCTTTTGTTGGGAGTAGCTGCTCTCTCTTTCTCTCCTCTGCTGCAATCCGGAGGCCTCTGAAGACTTGCCTGTTCTCCGTTTAATTATGTGTTGAGTCGTGAACGTCTCTGATATCGAGCGACGCTATATAAGTGTTCCATTATAAATTTAAAAAATAAAAAATGAATTGATAGCTGGATGGATGAAGGAATGGATTCGTGGGTATAACTGGATGGATAGGTGATTGGATAGACGAATGGACGGATGCATGATTGATTGAATGAATGAATGGGTAAATGAATGAATGGGTGAATGACTTAATTAATGAATGATGGAGAGCATAAATGAATGAATGATCAAACGAATAAGAAATCAATTAATGAATTAAAAAATTATTTAGCAGAAGAACGAGCGAATGAATGGCTTATCAAAACTATACAGAATATCGAACCACAAAAGGATTGATGGACGGAATTAATCGAACAGCGAACGAATGAAAAATCGATTCTAACACAATTTTTCCATTGATCCCTGTGGATGATTATTTCGCGTGGTTCAGTGCGCACGCGCCCCCTCAGACGAGACTAATGGCGCTGGACCGAACCACTTTGACGACAGATGTCGCACTGGTGACGCCCTCCGTGTCACGATTGGTCTTGTCGCTGGACCGGATGGCATCGGTCTTAGACGACGTCAGTCGCTGGTGGTGACAGCGGAACATCTCGAAGAAGGACTTCTGCCATAAGACAGCAATGCATACATGAATTAATGAATTCAATAATGAATTATATAATGAATTGAATCATTCATTAAATAGTGAATTTAATAATGAACTAAATAGTGAATTAAAAAATGAGTTAAATAATAAATTACAAAATAAATTAAATGATGAATTAGGTAATGAATTAAATGACGAATTAGAGAATAAATCAAACATTGAATTAAATTAATAATTACTTAAATGATTAATCAAATAATGCTTTAAATAGTAAATTAAATATTGAAAGAACGAAAGAACGAATGAAAAAATAAATTATTCAATTAATTTATTAATGAATGAACCAATGAACGAATGACTAAATTAATGGATGAATGGATGAATAAATGGACGATTAAACGAGTAAAGTGAGTCAGTCTTTTAAAAATTAATCAATGAATTAATTAGTTAATAAGTTAACTAATGAAAGTGTGAATTTCTGATCGATTTTAAGAGGAATGAACTTTTATATCCGTGCTCTGTCGGGAACGACCGAAGTCGAATGACTTTATAAACGATTCGGAACGAACGTATGTTTGTTCAAGAGAATTATTTTAAATGAATGAAGGAATGAATGAAGGAATGATTTGAAGGTGCCTCGTTTAACTCTCTGTCTCTGTCTCTGTCTCTGTCTTTTCTCCTCTCTTCCTTCCTTCCTCTGCATTTCTCTGTAAATCTCAGAGGAGTCTGATCCTACAGTGATAGCCAGTTAAACAGGCAAACACACAGACACACTAAGAGAAGCAGAGACGCATAGATAACCAGACAGGCAACCACGCAAAGAGAGTGGCAGACAAAGAGACAGAGAGCAGCACAAAGACGGGCAGAGCAGTCGAGGTTTGAAGTCAGCACTGGAATGCGTCAAGTATCGCCTGCCCTTGGAAAAATGTCGGAGCGACATGACTTACTCTTCCTTCCTCTCTTCGTCCTTCCATCTTTCCCTGCCTCACTCCCTCGTGCACTTTTGTCTCAACTGCCTCCACTGCTCCTGTCCCGCCTCTCTGTTTGTCCGTTTGTCTCTCTCTCACTCTCTCTCTCTCTCTCTCTCTCTCTCTCTCTCTCTCTCTCTCTCTCTCTCTCTCTCTCTCTCTCTCTCTCTCTCTCTCTCTCTCTCTCTCTCTCTCTCTCTCTCTCTCTCTCTCTCTCTCTCTCTCTCTCTCTCTCTCTCTCCAAATACCTTGATTAATATTAGTTAATTAGACAGATTTGACGCACCTTTTGTCTCCTGGCCTCTCGGAAAGACTTTGAGATGAATTCAAGGAGAGAGACGACCATTGAAAAACCAAGGCCACCGATTAGGATGTAGAAAATGCCTGCCACATTGCTCAGAGTCAGGGCACTCTGCGATGATCCGCTCTATGCTCAAAGATATCACAAACGATAATATTTGTTACTGACTTGACAAAATTGCCCCGACAAATAACCCCCGACAAATAAGGCCCGACAAAGCTGTACAGATAACATAGCCACCATCAACACGGTCACGACAAAACCTTCAAATTGGCCCCCGCCAAATCGTTTACTGCCGTTAGTCAATATATGAACCACATAATTAATAATTCGTTATAGATTAATAAGTATGTTGTCCTGAATGTCAGCACCATTGGGTGCTCAACAGTACTTGTAAGCACTGTAGGTACTGGAGTGTACTCAAAAATACTCTTGGGCACTAATAAGTACGCCCAGAAGTTTTGCACAAGTACTTGCATGCACTAGTGAGCATTCAAAAGTACTCAAACATACATACTCCAGGTACTCAAAACCAAGTCTTGATGTTCACATTCACTCATAGGTAATCAAGACTCCACAGACAGTCGTCAACCTTCCATGAGTGGTTTCAGTCTAACGACACTGTGTGATAACTAAGGCTTGGGCCTGGCACTGCCAAAGTCAGCCTACCTTGCTGTCCGCCTCGGAGGGGCATTCGCCCTTGTCGTACCACCATTTCTTCTGCAGTTTCGTCAGCTCACCCGTTTCATGAAGCTGGAGAACGGCGAGACCAATGCGAGTTCTATAGAAACAGCAAAAATATCGACCTATTATATTACTAATATTATTATTATTGGATTCAAATCTTCAAGTACCTATTGTCTGCGAGTCTGTACCATTCTGAGGTGGCCAATACATGTGCTTCACTCTATCACTACCGGTACCCTCTCCTACTCTTTTTTACCCTAACTTACCCTGCTATGTCCTGACCCATCCTGCCCTGCCCTGCCCTGCTGGGTCATGCCCTGTTCTACCTGGCCCTATACCGTATTCTAGCAATGACCACATAGTAACCTACCCTTCCCTAGACTACTCCTTCACACTCCACCCCACCCCATCCTAACCTGCCCTACCCTACCTTGCCACAACCTACTATGCCCAGCTATACTGTAACCTATCCCACCCAACTCTACCCAACCACAGGGTAGTCCAACCTACCGCAACATACCAGATCGTAGCTTTAAGAGGTGGCCGACGGGTGCCCCTACCCTTCTTCACTCTATCTTACCCCACTCCACCACAGGGTAGTAACTGTTATTCCCACCCTACCTGGCCTTCTTTCACTGTTGATCCTTACTTTAGTGGGTGGTCGATGGGGGTGGCGACGCCGTACCCCTTCGAGTCGAGGTTGTTGCCGACCTTCATCGTGTTGCAGGGTTTTCTTTGATTGTGGAAGTCGTTCATCGTGGACTCAAGTAGGAAGGCGTACTTGCCCTTCGACGTCCTCACCTTCATCACCCCATCCTGGGTTCGATTGACGAAGACGCTGGGGTCGAAGCTGCTCATTACCCGCCACATCTCCTTGTAGACGGTAATGTTTGAATTCTGTCATCAACAATTTATATAGCGCCTCTTCAAGATAACATCATCTCAGAGAACCATTCATTATTTCATTAATCCTGGAAATGGATATTGCGCCTATTCACAGTCTCTGAATATGCACGCCATCTGTCAGCTGTCGACGGGAATCCTTTGGTTCCGCGCTTGTGCGTGGGCCCACCACTAGTGACTCTTCTCAGCTTATATACTATGCGTTGTCTTATCGATGTAACATATTCGTTAGTACTAACATTTGACATAATATAGGCCAGCGCAGAGTAGCTATAATCAAGGGGCGCTATATAAATGTTTGATTACATTACATACAAATGACCTAACAGATTACGCAATCACAAACTTTATACGCAATATTCAAGATGGCATTTCAACTTCAAACAAGAGTCGTACGCAGAAGTTCACAGTTTCAAGGGGCCAACAAAGTCCACATGGGTGACCCATTTAGGTGACCCATATAGGTGACCCATATGTTATAAGTACCTTGGCACTTCCATATAGGGAGGGGGAGCTCAGTCTTCGATGAAACAGCTAAGAGTCTTTTCGGTTGTGGGTTCCTCCATATGGAATGGGCTCCTACTAGCGCTGCGCATACTCTCAATAGAATTTTTTGTCCGCAGTCTTGCTGAGAGCTCCTATGAGTAGGGATCTTGAATGGGCACTATATAAATTGTCGGAATGAATGAATGAATATAGATAACCCACATGGGTGACCCATACGGAGAATCGTGAAGAGTACCTTGAAGAAGTCCCTGCTGGTACCGGAGTCCAGGGTTCCGTATCGGATCTCGGACTGTTTGACGAGGTCGTCGGCTGAGTTGATGGGTGTAAGCATCCTTTCGACGGTGAGGAAGGCGGCCAGGTTGGCCGTATACGTCGAGATGATGATGAGGGTGAAAAACCACCAACTGCTGCCAGCCAACCGACCCGACAGTGACCTGACCCAGATAGCAATCTCGCATTTAGTGTCATATTTAGGTCATGTGCGGTGTCGTATTTAGGTCATGTGCGGTATATGGTGATTGGGTTCAGGGTGAGTGGGTGGGTTGGGTCGGTTGATGGGTAGATGGAATGATGGATAGATGGATGGGTGGGCAGGCGGACAGGACGGACGGACGGACGGACGGACGGACGGACGGACGGACGGACGGACGGACGGATGGATGAGTGGATGGATGGATGCATTATTACAATTATTATAATAATTATAATTGTTATCATAATAACTGTTAAATTATTATTATTAATTTATTAATTTACGCGATTAACTAGTTAATTTAACTTATAAAGCGAGCACGGTCACATAAACATGCGTATACCTGGGTGATATGTCGCAACCCTGTTGCATGAAGGCCCCAAGGGAGAACCAAAGACTATTGAGCAGGGTGAAGTCGTTGGTGAAGGTCGGTCCCTTCTCGCCCTCCTCGATGTGCCACTCGTAGGGACTGAACCGGGAGACGAGGAAGAGCGTGAGGCTGACCCCGAGGTAGGAGAAGGCGATGCAAGTCCAGATCTCCATGGAGAGGGGGTCCATGAACGAGAAGACGCCTGGCTTCTGCTTCTCCGGCTTCTTGATCATAATACTTATTCCGAGTTTCATGAAGGGCATTGAGAAGTCAACGACACGCTCCCTCGCAGAGGTTATAGTCAACGGGGCTATGGCAATGTCAGCCTCCTGTCAATCAACGATTCAATCAATCGGTCAATCAGTCAATCAGCCAACAAAGCAATCAGGGAATCAACTAATCAATCAATCAATCAGCCAACCAATCAATCGGTCAACAAATCAATTCAATGAATCAGTCAGTCAATCACTCAGTTAATCAATCAATCAATTTATAAATCAAAATGGCTAGATCTCCTCACACGATCCAGCTGAGCAGAGGTATAGAGGCAATTGAGTTAGATTGTTAGAACATCTTAAATTGATTTATTAAGTAATATTATTGTTATAGTCATGCCCTTAGGAACTTCACCGTTTATCGCTATTGCTATCATTATTATTACTATAATTGTTGTCGTCGTTGTCGTCGTCATCATCATCATCATCGTTATTATTATTATTTATTTATTTATTTATTTATTTATTTATTTTTATTATTATCATTGTTATAATAATAATAGCAATCATTATCATTATTATTATTGATATCGTTATTATAAAGATTATTATAATAAGTAAAATCGTTATTTCTACAAAGCCTATTTACCACGAGATACACATTATGATCCCTCGTGAAAGTGGAAACTATAATAGCAGCTGAGCAATATTGCGAATCGAGGTCCATGCGTCGACTCCTGAAGACTGTCTTCTCATAGTACAAAACTAGTCCTCGACCAATCAACTTCCAGATCATCCATCAAACATGCACCAAACCAATTAATCAACCAATCAATCAATCACCAACTCAATTAATCAGTCAACGCAATTAGATGATGGATGAATATACCCCACCCTTCTTGTCAGCTCTCCGATCATCCCATTCCAGCTTCCGTTCGGCTGCTGCGCTCCGTACATCCCGTCTCCGACGATACGAAGCGAGTAGGTGAAGCGGACGATCGTTGCTATGCGACCAGCCAGCTCGGCGCAGAAACCATGGTAACGGTCGTTGCCATCGAGGGCAACTCCATCGTCCGTTTGTTTCTTCCGCAGCATTACGTATGGCTCGTCCTGAAGTAGGACAAACCCAGTCAACAAGAGAGTAACATCTAATAGAGCAGCTAGATATTGCTGACACACCTGTAGACTGTAGAGCCAGGTCGATAGGTAGGTAAGAAAGTCCGAGGATTGACACCTGTGTATCCAGGTGGATGGGCTGATAGGGGACTGCGTGGATCTTAATGAGCAAATAGGAAGGTTTGTTGCTGAGCAGATAAAAATCCAAATAAATCTATTCCCAATTCGATCTAGTGTTTTAGTCGCCCACGGTCTCCATGATCAACGACTGTTTGATGTCGTACGAAAATATGTGTTACTAATAGTACTACCTGAGCACGACTACTCTACGTCTCTCCCGTTTGATGGGGATTCGCCGATGTAGTGGAATGAAAACGCCATAATGGTCCCTAAGAAAATTAACCGTTTCAGCTTCCTTCCTGTTGACTTTATTTCTATTTAAGAGCACTGCTCGAAGGCTGACCTTGCTCTTTTCCGCCCTTATGAACCCATGTCACACCCTTCGCGACCTACTCCTTTCCCGTAACATCACCCCTTACAACATACGACCCAGACCACATGACCTCATCCTACCTTGAGTTCATACCTTTGTAAAAAGATCTTTTATATATGCTAATGTTACAATAATGACTTCGTTTAAAATTGATGCAATTATTATTGATACCCGTTGCCAGCTATTGTGCGTTTGCTGGTAGTCTAATAATGAACATTCTTACTTGCTTACTAACTTACTTGATATCATCCAAATTAAGTACAAATAATATTATCCAAGCCAATATAATGTGACCATAACCCCGTCGTCACTAAAACAGTCATTGACGTGGTCACAGCTAATACTAAATCAAAGTATTTTCATGACGTGAAAGTAGCAAATGTAGTCGCCGTAGTTGCGTCTGCTTCGTGTAGTGCGTGTAGCTTACGAGTAGTGTCGTGACGATGTAGGTGTTGTTGATTCCTCGGGGGTAAAGGTCAAGCCCCGGCCGACTGAAGATCATGTCCAGCCCGTGGGTCTCGTTCCAGCTGCCAACCTGAAAGGGAAATACAGACGGATGGAGTATACGATGCCTCGATGGAGAGAGGCACGGCTTCAAAGGGAGGCAGTGATGTAGGAGGGAGATGGAAGGTCAAAAGGTCAGGAAATGGAAGGGGAATGGAAGAGACAAGATAAAGGCAATATAAAGGACAAGGGAAGAGGCAAGGAAGGAGGTAAGGCAGAGACATTGCAAACATCAGGGAAGAGGCAAGGGAAGAGGTAGGAGAAAGGCAAAGGAGAGTCAAGGGAGCTGCAGGGGAGAAGGCAAGAGAAGAGACGAGGGGAAAGGACAAGGGAAAAAAGAAGACAGAGGCAATACAAGGCGGAGGACTACAAAAAGGACAAAAGAATGATGCTTTTGGAACAAAAGAATGACGCTTGTGTTACTTTTACTACAACAACTTCTACAAATGTTACTAAAACTACTAAAAAAAACACTACCACTTCTACTTCTACTAATAAGATAAACCGGTCTATGAAGGCAAAGCAAGGGTAGCGTTCTCGCTACTCTTGCTCGCTACCGACTCTAAATGCTCAGAGCAGGTATAGAACAATCATGTCAGTTGATGAACTGCTGTTACCTTCTGAATAAATGCCAAAACGACGTCGGTATGTACCTTCGTTGGGAAGTTTTCGAATCGCAACGAGACGACATCAAGATTGAAGTCCCTGCGATGTCCCTGTTCGTCAAAAGCCACGGAACCAGTTAATCCGGTGAAACGCACCTAAAATAACCAGCGATGCCACTTCATTCTGCCACTTTATGACCATTATCACTATTTCAATTGTTATTCTTATTATAGTCATTATTATTAATTTTCATCCATTTTTAATCAATTATTTTATAAATCTAATTATTTATTGCTCTTAAGGACTTCAAAGATTACAGTCAACAAAGCAGGTAAAGAATGTACGGTGATCATAGTTCAAATCATTATTACCACAATCATGATAATAAACAGGAATACGATTATGATAATTTCTAATTAATATCAGCATTATTATTATTACTACTACAATGATTATTGCTGTCATAATTGCTATGACCATGATTACTATAATTAGGCCTATTATTTTTAGCAGTAGTAGTACTACTAGTGTCATTGCTATCATTATTATTTTTTTATTATAATCATTAGCATTATCATTATCATTATCATTATTATTATTATTATTATTATTATTATTATTATTATTATTATTATTATAGTTATTTTTATTGTTATTGTTATTATTAATATTGTTATTGTTATTATTATTATTATTATTATTATTATTATTATTATTATTATTATTAAATCTCATGGATTACACATCTTGTTTGATGTCCTATTCGCCGTCAAACTGCTGTGAAAACGGATTTCATTGAAGCCCTGGATGATGTCACAGATAAGCGTTAGCACAGAAAGGTAGTTTCCCAAAGTCCTCCATTGATATTCGGAAGGTGCTTAAGTGCAAGTACCTTCGTCAGGTGTCTCATTACGGTCTGTCCGTAGATCCAGTGTACATCCGGGTCTTTGCACCGAAGACCACGTGACTCGCCGTTGTTGTATACGTGACCCTGACGGAAGACGGTTCGGACGACATCCGGGTTCTCGGCGAAGAGACTGCGCAGGCTTTGAACTATGACCTGAACGGCGTCAATTGTCAGGGCAGCCCCTAGCTTCGTTAACACACAAACAGAACGAGTTTATCTGGCGCATTTTGTTATGAACCATATCCTGAAAGACTACTATTCAATTTATTCATCCAGCCATCCATTCATCCATCCATCCATTCATCCATCCATCCATTAATCCATCCACCCACTCATCCATCCATCCGTTCTTTCCTCAATCGATCCATCCATTCATCCATCCATCCATTAATCCGTCTGGTCTTCATTCCCTCCTTTCCTACAGTTCCTCCAGGCACTCCCCTATCCTCTCTCCCTGCCCTTCCATCTCACTCCCTCTCTCCCTCCCTCCCTCCTCTATTTATGCCTCCTTCCTCCTTCCATTTCCTATGGCCTCTTCCTCCTCCTGCTGCTGCCACACTCTCTGATCTCGCCATCTTGGTCCTAATGGATCCCAAGGCAATGCGATGACAGACGCAGCGACGCTAAAGAATTTGAGAGACCTGTAAAAGGAGACTGCAGCGCTTTTGGCTACAGCAAATTACATCTTGGCAAGCTCTAATGCATGCGTGTGTGAGTCTATATGCATGTATAAACGTATGTGTATATGTATGCTTGTATAATTGCATGTTGCGACTATGTCTGCTGGATGGTCTTTGTGAGTTAATGTATGTATTTATAATGTAGGCAATATGCATTTGCGTATTAAATATAGACATTTATGCATATGTATTCGTGTTTTAATGTATGTATTACGACTGCGTGTTGGGTCAATGTGTATTTTTTATTTGCATGTATTTCATGAAAGAGTATAATGTGTGTAAATGTTTGTGTAAATGTTTGCGTAAATGTTTGTGTAAATGTTTGTGTAAATGTTTGTGTAAATGTATGGGTAAATGTTTGTGTAAATGTTTGTGTAAATATTAGTGTAAATGTATGGCGCGTAGAATAGATGGTTAGTAGTGTCGTCCTCCCCGTAATCGATGCTTTAGAGTGATGCCACTCGAAATGGGAATCGATTTATTTGAATTGCAATGGCGAGATTTTTATCAGTCTAAAATTACTACCATCAGGAGTCCACTACCATTACTATTATTACTATTATCCTACTGCTATTACTAGTACGATTGTGTTTTGATTAAGCGCCTGTGATAAGCTCATTCCCGCAATTTCGTTTTTGTGGGCGCAGTAGAAATGTTGATATTACGATTACGATCACGATTACTCCTATTACTACTACTACTACTACTACTACTACTACTACTACTACTACTACTACTACTACTACTACTACTACTACTACTGCTATTGTAATAATAATAACAATATTATTATTATTATTATTATTATTATTATATTTGCTTCCACTCACACCTCCACAACTATCCTTAATTGAGAATATTTATGTACGTAATGTGGGCTACATATTTACGGACAACATTGCTTCAACGTTAATCCAATTTCTGTATTTAATCATCCCATTAAATGACCTCAACGCTGCTTGGTATTCGATCACCTCAAAGCCACCTTACAAAGTCCGCACGAAGCAATTTGTGCTTTGCCAAACGATAAACAAGACCGAAATCTCTGAGGTATTTTCTACTTCGGATTCCTCCTTCGACTCATCTAGTGGAGGACAACCATGAATCCCCCATTCACGGGCGACGCTGCCGCCGCCGCCGTCTAAGCCGCATCACCCGGCAGAGAGAAGGAGCGAGTCGCCGCCGTGCAGGGCTGCCCTGCGACCAATGCTGTATGGGACCGGTGTGTGATACATGGCGTCCCAAGGAATCTATACTATAGGTTACTCGTAACATTTCCGTTTACGCCCAACGCGTCATACTCCTAAACATAGATGTCGTCCCAATAAATTTTTTGGATCTATTTAAAAATATGATGTTTAAAACCTCGAGAGGCATTTTTCTTCTTCTGCTGTCATAGTTATTCGTCAATTTATCATCAAAACTATTCGCTTGTCGTCCCAAAAAGATGTGCAAATTTCTTTGGCTCCATTATCACCCATAACTATTGACACACTTAACATAGGGACTTTCAGTCCAGTGCGTATTGGTCCTTGGTTGTGTCAGCGGTGAATCTGTGACGTCGGTTCACGTGACCGATGACGTCAGATAGCAACGATCAAGCCGAGCTGTTGATAGGAATGTGGTAAAGGGTAAGACGGTGGGTGAGAAATATAATTATAC
Organism: Bimastos eiseni; assembly: GCA_959347315.1. NCBI lineage: Eukaryota > Metazoa > Annelida > Clitellata > Crassiclitellata > Lumbricidae > Bimastos > Bimastos eiseni. The sequence goes on along the minus strand of OY365812.1, from coordinate 40,187,161 downwards.
CGATATAAAAAATATACAACGTAGCTTATAACATTTCATACCTCTAATATGCCATGCATCCAAAATATCACGCATCTAATAATATACCATACGTACAAACGTACTACGACTGGTAATGATTAAACGTCTTAATTTATACATCTAGAGTCTAAATTTAACTTCAATTATGCCTAATTGCTAACTTCGTTTCTTTTACGTAAATCGTGAAAGCTTTTTAAGCGCATGCCTGCATGTACATATGTATGTATGTATGTATGTATGTATGTATGTATGTATGTATGTATGTATGTATATATATGCATGTATATATGTATGTATGTATGTATGTATGTATGTATATATATGCATGTATATATGTATGTATGTATGTATGTATGTATATATATGCATGTATATATGTATGTATGTATGTATGTATGTATATATATGCATGTATGTATGTATGTATGTATGTATGTATATATGCATGTATATATGTATGTATGTATGTATGTTTGTAACCAGAGGGATCATCCCATCCCTAATTGGGTCTCCTGTGTGATCCGATAGCAATAATTATAAGACTTTTATAATTGTCATTCTTGTTTTGTCTATTGGATTGCCAAATAAACTTTGATTGATTGATTAATTGATTGTGTATATATTTCCACAATAATACTAATCATTTCTTAACTCGGACAATACACTGCTAGTACTCTCTCCCTCTTGACATCGGAGAATCGCGGAGTAGGACACATCTCTACCCAATACAAATGAGACACCACACCCTACCGCAGTCTCGCATAGCCTTTGGCGAAGAGAGACGGCGAGGTAGAGGACGGGGGTGTAGGGGAGGGAACTTCGTGGCGGCCATAGACGCAGGGTATGATCGTGATGAACGCTCCGTATTAGAACTGGCTCCCAGTAAGAGTCGTTCGCACAGAACACTCGCTCGCAACTAAATTACATTTCCTCTCTACGTCCGCTCTCCTTCAAGAACATATTAACTTCATTGCTACACGTATGCATATAATATATGCAGTATATTATGCATGTATACATACATACATACATACATACATACATACATACATATATACACACATACATATATACACACATACATATATACACACATACACACATACACACATACACACATACACACATACACACATACACACATACACACATACACACATACACACACATACACACATACACACATACACACATACACACATACACACATACACACATACACACATACACACATACACACATGCCGTCAAAGGCGATTGTCTTATCTGACCTTTTCATGGTCTTTTACCTTCGAATGGTTTGGTCTTGAAAATAGAGACATCCGATCTACTATAGTTGACCGAATCCCAAACAATTAGCTTCATGTACGATTCGAGGGAAAAGAAACAAAGGCAAAAACCAAGATACTGCGATTGATGGATACTATTAAGGAGGATATAACAGAACATGGACTGTTACTAAGAGAACAATGGATTTGACAGAATGACCGATAACGTTGGAGATCATCTATTTATATTCATCGTCAAATGGTAGGCGTTGTTAACTAATTATGATTCTGCGTTTTTAATACCTTAACAGAACCTACGCGCATCCATTTATGGATCATATATGTGTATGTAGGGCTATATAGTCCATATATATACATATATAATATATACTTTTTATATACTATTATTATATTATATATATATATGTTATATACTGTCTACAAGTATTTTTCTAAGTGCAATCAAGATTTGCATAAATGCATATTCAAACGTACACGTGACATATGCAACTATATTCCTCCAATATACATAGGGATATAATGCAAAAGTGCAAAAGCCTACACTCATCTGCATAATTATAAGGAATATGTAATTAGAGAACAATAGATGATGGGATAGAGCTGCTGCTCATCAGTGACGTCGTTCACTAACATGGATGATATATCCTCCAAAAGCAAATTTTCCAACAATATATATTCCGCCGAAGGACAATCAGTGCCACCTAACGAAATTTCCGGGCTTCCGTCGTCCATTTCCTAGACGTGTAGACGCGCATTTATATAGCTGCTTTTGCGATCTCTTTCCCGTGAACCCTATTTACGCCCTCCAAGCACACACTCGCGGACTCATAAACCAACCAGTTGCACTCACAACTGCAGGATATATATCGTCTGCTGAGAGATTACTATAGAGGAGCTATACAAAAGGAATATTTCGAGTATAATTGCAGTCGAGATTACGACTACAGTTTTAATGCTACATCAACGATTATAGGGCTGCAGTGACTTTTCTTATGCCAACTATTTATAGGTAATGGGTACGAATAAAAGATATCCAATGTCCTCGATCATTTGTTAAGTCCATTGCTCCCTTTAGATTTAGTCCAAGTCATGTTATGACCTCATTAATATTATCTAACGAGCGTAGTCTTGGTCTGCCTTTGTTTCGTTTTCTTTGGGATCCTGCATGTAGTGCGCATTGTGTGGGATTCTTTCAACTGGCATTCTCTGTCTGTCTGTCTGTCTGTCTGTGTCTGTCTGTCTCTCCTCTCTGTCTGTCTCTCTTTCTCAGTCTCTGTCTGTGTCTGTCTGTGTCTGTCTGTGTCTGTCTGTGTCTGTCTGTGTCTGTCTGTGTCTGTGTCTGTCTGTGTCTGTCTGTGTCTGTCTGTGTCTGTCTGTCTTTCTGTCTGTCTGTCTGTCTGTCTGTCTCTCTCTCTCTACATGTCCAGCCAGACCACATGAGTTTTCGTTGAAATGTATCTTTCTTCAGTCTATCCATGTTATTTTCCGCTTCCCACTCATTTTGTGCCCAGGATTCTGCCATGTCCATGGGAGCAATGATAACCACAGCATTAAAAAAAGCTGAGAACCCAGCATGAAAAAAGTTTCCGTCTCAGAACCAAAATAAATGTCACACCAAGAGAGGTCAGACTTAGAAGCACCGAAGGTCAGTATCAGATTGAAAATATCACTGACGATATGCAAGGATTCCTGGTGCAACGGCCTTTGCCAAGGACACCGTGTCAGCAATATCTGGTGATACAGAAGCAATAACTGCTCCATATTCAGACAAAACTGAAAGGACATTTTTTATTCCATAAGCAACAAAATGTGGGAGCGTCGGATTCATGCTAGACACTGCTGGGCACAATAATAGCCTTAATCGATACTGGACAACCGATGTAGCGCTGGTGCCCTGTGCTCGGCTTTCGAGCGGCACTTTAAAAGTTTGCATATTACGATTACAAAAACATGAAACTCATTAGGGAATCGTTGAAATGGCGGGTTGTGCCTCAAATATGGATCGAGATAAACGCGCAAGGTACAAGACATTGAAATGAAATAACTAACATTTCCCACCTACACGACGCGAAGCGTGCAAGTGACTGGAGCGTTCAGAAAGGCGCCAACAATGCCAAAGATGATGATGATGATGATGATGATGATGATTTCTGCCACGTGAGAATTCCTCTCTCTTGTCTCAATCTCGCAGCATCTCTGATCCGCGTATGAAAATGGATTGCGTCAACATCGTCGTAGTCTCATAAATTCTCCTTTCGTTTCTCTTGTTATTTCTCTGCTTCTCAGCGAGTTCGGTTCATCATTCCTCTATGAATACGACGAACTAATGCGAAATATCGAGGTCGATATATATATATATATATATATATATATATACATATACTCCGAGGAGCAAACGTCATTATGCATCGCCTGCCGTAGGGTCATTTCAGATGTAGGTTGTGACCGCTCGTCCATCTGTCTATCTGTCCGTGCCTCTGTCCGTCCTTCTGTCTGGCTGCGTGTTATCGACCGACATGTTTGGGCGCGACGGACCGATGGGGAATGGCGAGCAACAGGTCTTACGAGGAACACTAACACACAAGGAGAGTCAATATAAAGCAACAGATGTATGCCTAATCTATAAAATTACATTTATATATTTGATATGCATTACATATAATTTATATATTCAACATATGTAGACTAAATATATACACTTATCTAACTATTTCCTGTCTATCTATCTACCATCTATCCATCTATCCATCTATCTATCCATCATCTATCCATCCATCCATCCATCCATCCATCCATCCATCCATCCATCCATCCATCCATCCATCCATCCATCCATCCATCCATCCATCCATCTATCGGTCTGACTGTCCTTCCGTCTGACTGTCCTTCCGTCTGTCTATCTGTCCGTCTGATTGTTCTTCCTGTTATTTCTCTGCTATTTCCATATCCTGTTCATGTATCCCCGTTTATTCTCCTGAATTCTGATTTCCTATGCTTTCGCTGTTTCCTATCCTGTTTTGCGGCGAAGTGGAAGCATAGGTTTCCGGTGTCGGTCAGTTACTAAACAGATTAATCTTCGGCGCACAGACCCAAGCCACCGAAGCTCAAGCGTCTAAAAGATTCCGTCGCAGAGAAAATCCACGACGCACAAAGATCGGATTTCTGGAGATAAGCAACACACGATCAGTCGAAGCGAGTTTTAAAGACACCGAAATCAAACATTAAACGTATACACACGAACACTATTCCCGTTTTTTTATGTAAGCGGTTACATTGCAGAGGAAATACGTTTTTATTAACGCGATTTGTCATCGAATTCCCATACGTGGGGTGTCGTGGACGCAGCAGGGATCATAGCTTTGGTCGGGCGCTGCAGTTCTATTGCGACTGTTTCGACCTTGTCAGGCCTGATCGTGTCAGTGCAGCGGAGTGATCAATCCCTATCAGGAACTATTTTCGGCAGACCGTCTTATACCTTGACGGATCACGCCATTCCACGTGGTCCTCGCATCAACGTCGGTGCATTAAAGGCAGGTCAACCTCGAAGAAAGTATGAGCGAAATATAGTCACAGACCGCATCGTGGCCTCCAGCCATTAAATGGATGTCCACCGCAGAACATTAATCTTGTAGTTGAACACTTAGGAACATAAAGTGTCTAATGGCGTGGCTTAAACTAGCGTTTCCCAAATGGAAGGTCGCGACCCGGCACCGGGCCGTGAAAGAAAAAAATCTGGGGCGCCTAAATCTTTTATTTAATATTTGTGTTTCTAAGTTTTAATTAGACTAAATAAATAAAGATAATTGTATACTACAAGCAGTCAATCACTCCCCGGCAACTAGGCATAAAAGTATTATAGACACAAGAAATGTGTTTGGACATTGATATCTGTTTCATTTTTACTTATAGGCCAGCATAGACGATACAATTTTTAGTGGATCACGAGGTAGAAGTATAAAAATAACCTGGCTTAGACAACATTGCCTATATATATATATATATATATATATATATATATATATATATATATATATATATATATATATATATATATAGTGTCAGGCAGTCTCCTTCATCTATTCAACCTCTGCTTCAAATTCGGATTTCGAATGCGTAGCAATCTATAGAACACATTGATCGTGGTTTATGAGCGAACAGTCACATCAGCGAACAATAGGGTTGCGCTTTATGCGATTACATACGTTACTGTTAGGAGGTTACAGTCACGACCACAGCTATGCTGCAAATGGTCGAACAATTTGTCTAACTGGAGCATAAAACCATTCCGTGTCTCTCGGTTGCCTTGTTTCTCTCTGTCGGTCTATCTCTTTTCCTCTGTCTGTCTCAGTTCTTGTCTCTTCTCTTTCACTCCTATTTTCTCTCTCTACCATAGATCCACCTTTTCAGCATCTCCATCTGACCCCCTCCCAGATCCTGTCTTGGCACCGAGCCGTACAAAACCACATGTTTACAGCGAACTTGATTGGATATATCACCGGTATATAGCCCAGTCTCCCTGAGGCGGCATCCTTGGGTTACCGAGAAATTTTTCCATTTTACATTGCAATAAACGGCACCCTATTACAGCAACGTATACCAACGGGCCCGCGACCACACGCGCAATGCGGCCAGACAATCCTACCATCAATGCTTCCTTGGGGAGGGATAGAACCGCCCGACTACAGACCACAACAAATCGGCTCAATTACGAAATCCATTACCGTGCAATTTATGAATCCGGGTTCACGGATCACACGCTATATTTGGAGGCCAATGAGAGCGCATGCGTCGCGGATACGTTTAATGACGACGCAGTCGGTTGGTTAGCTGCAGACTGATTTACGCCGTTGAGTAATTCCTCGAACAGCGTCGCCTAAGAAAGACAAAGCCTTGGTTCCATCAAAGATAAAGTTCTGCAATAGAACCGGATTCCATCTCGACTTGGTGCAAGGAAAGACCCACGCGATATCTTCACGGATTCGGTCATAAAATGTCGGTAACTCCGTCACTGTTTGCACTCAGGCAGTGCCGGCCCCAAGTCTGGATTACGGAGTAGGGTGACGCTAATAAACTGCACCATATTATAATCTTTGTTATCGCACAGTGTCGTTAAACGGCAATTACTACAACTCAAATGCCGGTAAAGATCATATCGTCAAAAACTAAAGGAATAAAACACCGGTAATAGTTAATTGATATGACTGACACATGGACGATGAAATTGACAAATGGTTATTTCTAAAATAATTCCTTAAAATCGTGAACGTATCAATAGATGTCGTGGAGGCGTTGTCTAAGGAATGCCGCTCAACAGAAACGTGGTAAAACCAAGATGAGCTTTTATTCTTCACTTGCCCTTTCAAACTCCGCCTCATCTGCCGCCCTCTACCTCTCTTGAGATCATGCCTACGCATTTGCATCGCAATTCAGTCAGAAAGAGTGGTCGCCTAAGCCGAACCTATTCGATGACAACGACGGCATTTTCTCATCCTCGGCATACGAAGGTCTTGTGGTTACTGCCCAGTCCTCGCTCTCGCCGTCGGTTCATCCCACCGACAGTGTACGGTCGGTGTACTCATTCAAGAATCGAGTTCTCCATCGATGGGGCAAAAGTGGTCCAGAAATGCAGTACCCCTCCGGCGGATATTTCAACCCCGACCTTAAGATTCTCAGTTAGACCTCCACCAAAAACGCTTAACACTTAGCTACTTAAACACTTAACTACGTTAATTACTAATTAGCAAGACCCTCGATGCGTGCACATAAAAACATTAACCGGCGTACACAAACCGAGAACATTCTGCAAAATTTCGACTCTGTTCCAGCCTTGATCACTCCTCGGCTCTCCTGGACGGCGTGGCATAGATTTCCATCAGCCAATCAGTCAGCAGATAATTGGGTTACCGAGGGGAATTATGGGCCATTCACTGATTGGTATCAGAAATCGCAAATGCAATGAATGTTGAGTCGCACGCGGGAAAAAACAGAGATTATATGGATACGAGATGTCTAGATATGGTGGACACCGTTGTAGAAAGAAGATGCTTTATAATTGTCTGGTAGCAGTGACTCTCATATAGATTGTGATATAGGAAGATATCACTTTAAGGCGCTGCATAGACAATTGTGGCTCGGTGGCCGATAGGTTAGAGCGATCGACCTGTAACGCGGCGAGTGTGGGTTCGACCCTCGTCCAAGGAGTCACTGTGTAGGGATATTGAGCAAGTCAATCACACACAATTATTGATCTGCATTACAACTGCAATTGTGCAATTGAGGCATGTGTGTGCACTTCTGAACTAATCGTAAGAAGAGCAGTTGCATCAAACAGTAATGCAATTGTGCTGTATTGCAATAGTATTGCAAACCGGATAAAGAACCTGATGACAGAAGGAAGGGTGGATGAATGGATGAATGGAATGATGGAAGGATGGAAGAATGGATGGATGAACAAAGGGAAGGACGCATGGATGGATGGAGAGAAAGATCCAGTGCTTGTGATGCGATTAAGTTAGTCCAAGTATGTTGCCATGGCAATTGACAGCTAGTAAGTATATCGACGTAGAGAGGACACGTAATCTCACTGATATCTTCTGCGTTTCGCGCCTCTGCGATGACGTCGCTGCTGCGAATGTCTGCTGCGGCTGTTGCCATCGATACCAGTCGCGCGCCGTCTCCATAGCAACCGGTGACGTCTCGTCGTACAACCGGAACCCGGTCATGTTGACGCCACCAAACCGGAAGTTGGACAGATCGAGGTCGTCCATCGCCTGCAGATGGCGTCACTTGATAAGGTCACGTGATGAGATGCGACGGCGATGATGATGATGATGACGATGACTACGTCGTCTACTATGGTGATGACGACGACGGTGATTGCAACAGCGGCTAAGATGGTAATGATAACGACTACGACGAACACAACGATGATGATGGTGTGCTTGCAGCGCACATAAAGCAAAGAAGCGGACGAATCTGATTAAAAATAGAAATGAATTTGATGAAAATTGCGATTCTTATTTATAATGAACGCAACTCTTCGATTTCTGACTGTGCCAGTCCCAAACCTGGATAAAGAAGGAGGGCGACATTAATTATCTCTGTTATCACAGTGTCGTTAAACTGCAGCTACTACTAAAAATGAGTAAGGCTCCGAGTTACATTGTTACTGAACCTGAATGAAATTATGAATAAGAATGTGATTATGACGACATACTAATCGGCCAAGAACAAAGTCATCGGGGCTGGAATTGGGAGCGCTTTCGAGCAGTCACCGTGACAGGGCGCTATATAAATCCTTGATTGAATGAATGAATGATTGATTGATTGAAAGAATGGATGAATGAATGAGTGAGCGAATGAATGAATAAATGAATGAATGACTTACTAATCCGCCGAGAATATAATGGTATCCGGAACGATGCATTCCAACGTGTAGAATCTTATCAACAAAGACAAAGTAACAACGACCTTCGTCATCATCTTCATCGTTTATGTACAGACACACATTATACGAAATGTAAGCAGGTCAGTAAACAAAAAGAGCCCGATCTAACAATGGGCGGTCAGCGTTGGTTGGCCCCCGCAAACACGCGGAACCGAAGAAGCCACGGATTCAGTTGGAACACACATATAAAAACTCACACACCGGCAAACACAGACAAGCACACGTACAAGCCCACATATAGACACGAACAGACACATACAGACAGACATACGAACGCTTACAGACACACACGCACACGCACACTAAGAAGGAGTGGAGTTAAATTTTTGCGGTTGAGATTGAGTTGTGGGACTCCACGCGGGGCCTGCGTTCCACTCAGACTCCTAGCAACCCTGGAGGCATGTTGGAATGGAGAGAACAGAAGGCGACGATCACTTGACGGCTGGAGGAGGAGGAGGAGGAGGAAAGGAGGAGGAGAGGAGGAGGAGGAGGAGGAGGAAGAGGAGGAGAGAGCGCCAGCGGACGAAAGGACGGAAGATTGGATGGTTGGTTCATGAAGAACACTGTTTGAGTATCGCTCAATGCCCGGAGCATAACAATGGTCCTTTTCTCATTCACTGACCTCTCTTCCTCCTCCTTCTGTCTCGATTCCTTTGTCTGTCTGTCTGTCTGTCTGTCTGTCTGCCTATCTGTCTGTCTGTCTGCCTATCTGTCTGTCTGTCTGCCTATCTGTCTGTCTGTCTGTCTGTATGCCTATCTGTCTGTCTGTCTGTCTGTCTGTCTGCCTATCTGTCTGTCTGTCTGTTTGCCTATCTGTCTGTCTGTCTGTCTGTCTGCCTATCTGTCTGTCTGTCTGTCTGTTTGCCTATCTGTCTCTCCATCCACTCATCTATCCACTCATCCATCCACTCATCCATCCACTTATCCATCCACTTATCCATCCACTTATCCATCCACTCATCCACCCACTCATCTATCCACTCATCCATCCACTTATCCATCCACTCATCCATCCACTTATCCATCCACTCATCCATCCACTTATCCATCCACTCATCCATCCACTCATTCATTCACTTATCCATCCACTCATCCATCCACTTATCCATCCACTTATCCATCCACTTATCCATCCACTTATCCATCCACTTATTCATCCACTCATCCACCCACTCATCTATCCACTCATCCATCCACTTATCCATCCACTTATCCATCCACTTATCCATCCACTTATCCATCCACTTATCCATCCACTCATCCACCCACTCATCTATCCACTCATCCATCCACTTATCCATCCACTCATCCATCCACTCATCCATTCACTTATCCATCCACTCATCCATCCACTTATCCATCCACCCATCCATCCACTCATCTATCCACTCATCTACCCACTTATCCATCCACTCATCCATCCACTTATCCATCCATCCACTTATCCATCCACTCATCCATCCACTTATCCATCCACCCATCCATCCAATCATCCATCTACCCATCCATCCACTCATCCATCCACTCATCTATCCACTCATCCATCCACTTATCCATCCATCCACTTATCCATCCACTTATCCATCCACTTATCCATCCACTCATCCATCCACTCATCCATCCACTCATCCATCCACTCATCCATCCACTCATCCATCCACTCATCCATCCACTCATCCATCCACTCATACATCCACTTATCCATCCACTTATCCATCCACTTATCCATCCACTCATCCATCCACTCATCCATCCACTCATCCATCCACTCATCCATCCACTCATCCATCCACTCATCCATCCACTCATCCATCCACTCATACATCCACTTATCCATCCACTTATCCATCCACTTATCCATCCACTCATCCATCCACTCATCCATCCACTCATCCATCCACTTATCCATCCACTCATCCATCCACTCATCCATCCACTCATCCATCCACTCATCCATCCACTCATCCATCCACTCATCCATCCACTCATCCATCCACTTATCCATCCACTCATCTATCCACTCATCCATCCACTCATCCATCCACTCATCTATCCACTCATCCATCCACTCATCCATCCACTCATCCATCCACTCATCCATCCACTCATCCATCCACTCATCCATCCACTCATCCATCCATCCACTCATCTATCCACTTATCCATCCATCCACTAATCTATCCACTTATCCATCCATCCACTCATCCATCCACTCATACATCCACTTATCCATCCATCCATCTGTTAGCCCAGCCATCCGCCCTCCGTTCGCCCTTCGTGCCATCTTTATCCATCTATCCATAATATATACACGTATGTTCCTGGTCGTCTGCCAATGTGCGTTATTGAATTATAAATCGCCTCACTCTCGATCGTCACTCTTCCTACGATCGCTCCACATCCAGTCCTCCCTCCGTTTCATCGTCATAAATCCGACGAGGATAAAAAAATTTAATGATGACGTTGATAACTTCGACAAAGACTTTTCTTAACTACAGACATACAACTGCAAGAGTTACTGAGGAGACTGCGTTGAGGGCTGATGTGCAAGCAATGTTCCTCCAATTATTTGGGAAATATTCAAATATTGTGCGCAAGAAATGTTTTTGTGCAGCGTTTATAAATGGTTCACACCTTTGTGTGCAGATCCGAGATGAATGCGATGATAGTTAAATTAAGACCATAATTATCTAAAAGTGTATGGTGATAAATTTTCGTAACCTAAGAAGGTCCCTTGTCTAGAGATAAGTAAAGGCACGTATAATTCAAGGAACCAAAGTTTCTAGAGTAAGGTAGGCTGCAGTGGGCTAGGTGGCAAAATATTGTGTGTGCGTCCAAATTCTTGTGTGCGCCGACTCCGCGGCCCGGGCGCACGCGCTCATGAGCACAGCTTTGGGGGAACATTGATTGCAAGACATTTGGTTGAAATATTTTAGAAGACATGTGGCTGAAATCTTTTAAAAAGACCTGTGGTTGAAATATTTTAAAAGAAATGCGGTTGAAATAATTTTAAAGACTTTTGGATGAGATATTTAAATCACACGTGGTTGAAATATTTTAGAAGACAAGTGGCTGAAATATTTTAGAACCTCCTATGGTTGAAATATTTTAAAAGACCTGTGGTTGAAATCTTTTAAATAGACCTGTGACTGAAATATTTAAAAGACACGTGGTTGAAATGTTTTATAAGACCTGTGGTTGAATTAAACTTGCTTGCCTGGTTGAGGACGGATTGCAAGGCGTGTGGGCTGGAGAACTCCAGAATGATATGTCGTTCATCGGTCGGTTGGTGCGAGGCGTCGAGGTCTCTGAGCAGACCGTAGCAGTCGTTGACGTTGGACACGAAGTGAAGGTCGACCTCGATGTGTAAACCCTCTCTCTCGATCTCCTCGTAGAGTCGCTCCAGTTGGAAGAGACCTAGGAACACGAAGAGCGGGTGACAGGGTGAGTGGCAGGTGGATGTGGGACGGAAGAAGGCACATGGAGGAGGAAGAGGTAAGGTAGGAGGGGAGGAGGAAGATAGAGTATGAAAAGGAGAAATAAGAGGAGATGGAAATGATAGGCAGAGGAACAGAGCAACAGGAAGAGGAAGGAAACCACGAAGACATCTTCATTTAAAGATTCTCTGCACAAAAAATCTAGAACGGCTAGGATTCATCAATTCCTAAACAATATTTTAATTGTTCTAGTTGACATTTTCACTCTTAATGCAACAACTAAATTATTTATATTATTTGTAGTGGTAGATGTAGTTGTGGTCGTAGTTGTAGTTGAAGTAATAGCAGTAGTAGTTTTTGTTGATGTAGAAGCAGGTGTTTGTCTGGTCTTATTTTTCGTCTTGTGTCTTGTCTCTGCCTCGTTCTGGTTCCATTCGCTTGTCTTTTTTTTACTTTGACTTCACATTGTCTTTGTCTATAGTCCTCAAACTGATTTTGTCATTTCTTATCATTGTCTTTCAATCTTTCTATTGTCTTTGTCTTTGTCTTGTATCTTTTTTTGTCTTCGTCTCGTGCTTGTCTTGCTTCTGTCCTGTTGTTGTCTTGTCTCGACTTGTGTTTTCGTTGTCTCAGTCTCGTCTTTGACTTATCTCTTCCCTCCTGGTCTCAACAACAGTTGCATATCGATCCAGCATCCCCTTCCCCCACTCTCATTTCTTCTCTCTCTGTCTCTCTGTCTCTCTCTCTGTCTCTCTGTCTCTGTCTCTGTCTCTCTGTTTCTCTGTCTCACCCTCCACGCGCTATAAATCCAAATTTCCCCATCGCGACGTTGCCTCATTGCGAGACCATTACCATACGCAACGATCGGTGTGGCAGTGAGTCGGTCCTTGGCCAAAAGTGATCCGACTGGGTCCAATCTCGGCACAGCATAGTTGCGCCCATTTCAGAGAACCGTGTCGTTGTGTTAATAGAGATGCATGGGTGGCAACGTTCTGGTCAACGAAAAACAAAACCGCCGCTATTTTTATCTACTTCCAACGCGCAGTCTAACAATATATCCAGTGTTTAACGACATTGTTGATGTGAGTCATGCGATCCTCCTCTCTTTTCCATGCTTGAGACTGGCACCATTACAATGCGGGCAGTGGTGGAGCATAGCACTCAGCCGCCATCGACTAAGAGACAATTCACAGGCGCTCAGCTAAGGGAAAGTCGAACGGAAGGCAGGTGTGGACACCATGAGGGATTTACACGATGAATTTGACTGCTCTTCCTTGTAGAATCTGGGGCTCTTTATGATGATGATGATGACGACGAGGACGAGGACGATGACGATGATGACTTTTATATAAAAAAGCTTCAAACGTAGCTACAAGACATTTCTACTTCTGGACATTATAAATTACGTCAGTCGTGGTCACGTGAACCAATCAGAAGGCTTTTCGGATTCGGTTTCTTGTGGGCATCGCTTGGCGTCATACCAACCGCTGAAGCAAACACGGTTGCTGAACCTGGACGCTGGATGGTCGACTGACTTGGTGCCTGGGGGATATCCATCCATCATGGCATCCTTGGGAGAACTCTTCCGTCTTCGGACGTTCTGCTTCGGTCGTCTTTGGTGCCAGAAGGCTGATTCTGTTGTGATACTGGTGATGATAACGACGACGACGACGATTATAATGATGGTGATGGTGATGACGATGACGACGACAACGATGACGATGACGATGATGATGATGACGATGATGAAGATGACGATAATGATGATGGAGGAGATGACAATGACAATGAGGATGACTATGATGCCGATGATGACGATGATGATGATAACGATACGATGATGATGATAATGATGGTGAGGAGAAGGAGGAGGAGGAGGAGGAGGCATGGCACTCTGGATACTTTTTCCAAAATCCGCAGACTAGTTATAAGCGGATATTTTTATCAGAATTGAAAACACTCTGTCTGAAATACGATCATTATCATTGCAACTTGCAAAAATTGCTATTTGCAAATTCACTGTGCTGCTCCGATTTTTTCTTTGCCGGTCCTATAAGCTCGGGGAATTTCTAAGCATACACCCAGACACACGTGAGCATACAACCAGACGATTCTTAATGAAACGAAAAATTCGGACCGCCGCCTTAGAAAACACCAAAACGTGTGTTGTCCAAACAACGAAGGCTAGTTCCAGAGGAGCGACCCGCTATGACGAATCACCTGCGAACTTCGAACCCAATTTGCCGGGTCAGGCACGGGTCAATGACGATGTCACCTGAGAGTTGATGAAGGATTCTTCCGCTAGGGCGAACTTTCCAGAACAGATCACTGACGTATCGTTCCTCACTCGGCAGTTGAGAGGACTTAGATACGGTCAATCATTCATAAATTTTGAGAATTTGTATAGCAAATATTCACGAAAACTACTCAGAGGTGCTCAGTCACTTCGATCGGTTTATTCACAAAGTAATTCAGTCAATCTTTTAATCAGTAAGATCAATCCGCCAGGAAAGGAAGGAAGAAGAGTTGTGTAGAAGAAGAAGAAGAGGATGAAAAGGTTAAGTTGTAGCACTATAATTGGCTGCAATTCAAGTCAATATTGATTTCAATTCAATATTTTAATTCAATATTCAATTTTATTCAATTTAACTCAATTGAATATTAAAGTTCAACAACATATTAAATATTCTATTGACAAGAGAACCAACCGCAACTGACTTAATATTTACATACATTTACATACATTTAATTTTAGATATTGTTCTGGACGTAGACAGTTGTAGTAGTGTAGCAAGAGAAGTAGCAGCAGTAGTACCATCAGTAGTAGAAGAAAAATTGAAAAATAACAGTACATAATGACACAAACAGATTCACGCATGGAGAGGATAGAACATAGATGGAGGAAAGAAAGAGGGGAGGTTAAAGAGATGATGGAATAGATGGGAAGAAAATGGAGAGAGGTGGAATTGCCAAGAAGTAAGAACCGAGGAACAGGGAGGACGATTAAACTGAATGGAACGGGAAAGAAGAAAGAGAAGGAAAATACTAATAAAGGTCCTAGGAAACTAGGAGGAATAGATGTCACAGAAATGGGCATGAAGGAGGGAGGAGGAGTACGAAGAAGAGGAAACAGTGAATTAGGAAGTAAGCGAATCGGGGGAAAGTGGAGAAAAACAGTAGGGGAAAGAATATTGGAGGATAAGGAGGAGGAGATATCTGGAGGATGAATAGGAATAATTATCAAAAAGACGAAGATATAGAAGTTGAATATGGAGGAGAAGAAGATGAAGAGGATGTAGATGATCAGGAATAGAAAATCGGGAAGAGGAAGGTGGAGTAGAGGAAGCGGAAGAACGAGAATAGGAAGAGGATAAAGGAGAGGATAAAGAGTAAGAAGAGGAAGATAAAGAATGGGACTAATGAATATTTAATGGAAATAAAATCGGCGGTGAGAAGTGTAGGAAGAAGACTAAAATGACGATGAGTAGGAAGAGCAGGAGAAGTGGTGGACCAGATGAAGGAGGGAAGTTCATTGCAGAGCAAGTATGAGAGAAAGACAGAGACAGAAACAGGGAGGGAGGGAGAGAGAGAGAGAGAAACATATTAAATCGTAGAAATGAGACAGATCGTTTATATAATTCATTTTGTCTCAGACTCTCGATAATGTTTACAACAGAATCACAACAAATCTTCCACACAACGCTCAATATCACCATTGCAGTGTATATAAATATATGGCATAATAATGTATCCATATGCTATGTCTATATACACAGATACGTATATATATATATATATTCATGTATATGCATATATGATGCTCATACTATCGTTGCGTGCTTCTTATTATGTTATCCATCGAAATCTGTCTTTAATTGGCTAGACTTAGATATTAGAGAACAATGGAAATCTTATAATATTGTCCGTAATAAGAAATTGCGATATATCTTTCTTTATATTATATGAGCCAATGAAATGTTCCAGTGATCTATGACACAAATACACACAAATATCTTTATATATATATATATGCATAATACATACACAAATATCTACATAAATACACACTTTCGTTCCCTTCCTCTCCCTTCACTTCCAATCGCCTTCCCAATTACTCTACACTCCCTTTCCTACTTCTTGTAATCGTAACTGTAATGGAGCGCTTAACACAGGCTATGATGCGCAGATGGAGCAGAGGGCTCGACACAATAACTGAGGCCGTGAATCGCATCCTGGAAGCGCATAATAATTATCAACACGAGCAGGAAGTCACTCGCCTCTTATTACTTACTTGCAGTAATTACAGCGTTAGAAAGGACGTGGTGGAGGAGTAGGAGGAGAGGTGGGACATAGGAACCCGGATAAGAACGAGTTCATCGTAATTACTGGTCAAACATGGCGGCCACTGGAAGCGACCGTTCGTCAAAAGCGGATGTCGGTCGACTGTAAATATCGAGGCCAAAACGAGGCTTACTCGACGATAAATCCCGTCCGAAGTTCCGTCGTCAGTGCGCATGCGTCGGCGCGTGCGCAGAACGGCTGTCGTCGTCGGATTTGCTGACGAACTAATTCCCTTTCGTTCAGCGGCCAGGTTCTTTATCCGGCGATAATGGATGTCCTAATGACTGCATCGGTTGTGCAGCACCCCGTTGAGAGGGGTAGCCGACTGGAGTTCCGATTGATTACGCATTAATCTAGCCGACTTTGTGCTGGACGCTGTTGGTATAGTGTTGCGCCGGAAACCAGCGTATGAGAAAGGAAATCGTTACGATGGAGAACTGCTCAGAGATGGATGAGCCCGCGAGAGAGTAACGAGCAGGAGGAGGAGGAAGAGGATCGTTAAGGAAGAGAATCGTTATTTTGGAGTGCTAACGTTTTTTTGGCCCACGCTGTACCCTTCCGTATTAAGGATTCGGGATGATGGCAGAGCCTACCAACTTGATTGTCGTCTGTTTTACTGCACCCCGTAATCGGTTGGTCTGAGAGGCGCGCGCGCAGACTCTGAGAAATAGCCTCGACATCGGGCCGTAAGTCAAAATAGCCTCGAAGACGCGACGGGAAGACAGTTCAAATGTCTTATGTCTTGCATGAATGGGCTCATTACACACAGCGCGAGACGAAGACAGACGGAGACGGAGACTGAGACACAGACGTTGGGGAGATTACGCGTACGATAATACGAGTATCCTGAAGGAGCACTATATAAATGTTTGATTACACTGACTTAGCGTATACGAACAGTCTCTGGGTCGATTTGGAAAGGCCAAGAAACTGGCCGAGGGCGGTTGCTTAAGCTACCCCAAAAGCAACCACAGCCCACGGGCATGCATGCAGCGTAACGATTTCATTTTCTCAACCTCGGCCCATGACGTCCGGTTGCCAATCGCCCTCCTCGCTCTCTCTTCTTCCCAAAGACCGTCATTATAGATGATCTGACGAAGGTATAGCGCAGGTGGACCAGGTATCCCAAAATAAGTTTCTAAAGGTGGGGACTTTTACTCCCAGTCCCTCGGCGTATATCGCGTCATATTAAATTGGACATCATACCAATTTCAGGCTAAATGCCATCGAAGATCATCACGACGGTTGCAACTCTCACTCAATTGCAAATGAACCAAACTCAATAATTAGATGGAAACAGCTTTGAAAATGTTTAACATGAGAAACGTCCGATTTAAAGGTGTCTAATGAGAGTACAATTATAATTATATTTTGGGGTCCTTTAGCGATAGATTGCGGCTATCGGGACCTTCTGAAAGCAATCGGATGCTGACCAATGGATGCAACGCAAATATGGACTTATATAGCAACTGAGTAACCCGATTTAAAGGACGAAAAGGATAATGTTGAGCTGTTTAACGATAAATTATGTCATTGATGGCTATAATTTGCGTCAAATGCAATTCTCACCACACCCCCTAATGTCAACTATGTTATAATAATGGAATTGAGGATTAAATAACACCAGGAATATACAATTAAAAGGTGTCTAATGAACAGTAGTGTAAAGGGACCCAAAGAAGAATTGAAATGGTGTGAAGGCTCATGTTAAAACTACATTTAGAAACAAAAACTTAAGTATAAGAACCAAAGTGAACATCATCCGAACAAGTGAGTTGAGCGTTGTGCTGTATTCCAGCGTAACCTGGACATCTAGAAGGCGAGACAGAGACAGACTACTAGCATTTGAGATTAAATGCAATCGACGAATTCTAAAAAAACCCAGAAAATCTCTAACGTAAAGGACAGAAAGTAAGTTTGAAACAAAATTAACTTTGTAGCCTACAACGGATAATGGTAGGAAATCTAAATCTCTTCGGACACATCTGCAGAATGGAGAAACAACGACTGGTACGGCACGTGATGTCTGTAGCATGGCTGGAAACATGTTGTTTTTTGGTTATTTGCTTTTTTTGTTTTTTAAAGAAACCAAAAATTCTAAAATGGAAATTTTTGGATTTTTCGTGTTTTTAAACTATTTATTAAATTTACTAATATTACTATTATATTACTAATTATGTGTCATTCAGTCCGAAATCAAGCTAAACTAATTATATAAACAAGTTAGAGCTCCTTTTCATGCTGTGTTTGATGCTTTTATAACAAAACTGTTGTGACAAAATCCAAAGGAAAACTAAAAGCCAAAAAACCAAAATTAAACCAAGTTAAAAAAAACAAAAAACAACGATTTTTAAAAATCTGGGTTTTTTGCACCCTTAGTTTGTAGTGATAGAGGGACGAACAGCAAGGGGTGACCATGCATAGAATGTCTGGACGCCATGAAGGAAAGGTACAACGAGGAAATGCATGTCCTTAGAAGCAGAGCGCAGGACAGAGCGCAGAAGAATAAAATTGTCAACATCGCATTGGATAGCTGGTAGCTGCAGTTTAGCGACACTGCGTGGTAACAAAGATCACTAGCGTCGCCCTCCTCCTTTATCCAGGCTTGTGACTGGCACTGTCAGAGTATGAACAGTGGCGGGCTTCTGGAGCGAAAAGTATAAAAAGAAGAATTAAATATTAATTTTGCGTTGTTTGATGATAGATTGTGACTGTCGGTGCGAATTAGATTTGCAAAGGATGGTTAAGTGTAACACAACTGGTGTTAAGGAATATATATAGCGACCTACACACGATTTACAGGTGTCTATAGAGAAGAAAAGATTTATAATTTGTGCGATGTATATATATATATATGTATATATATGTATATATATGTATATATATGTATGTATATATATATATATCACGTATATCATGTATGTTTGATTTTGTCTTATTTGCACTCTGTGGTAATGCACCAGCCTCTTTTTCTCTCACTCGGTGTCTTCTTCCCTCCCATCGTCTCTCCTCCTTTTCCTCTCTCCAAAGTCCAAACGCCTCTGCGGGCATTTCTATAGTGCCGCTACGACACCCGAGCGTACTTCGTCAAAGGACCCACGGCCGCCATTTTGTTGCTACGACGCAGCGTAATTGAGTTTTCGGTTTCGAGGCGTTTCTAATTGGATGGCAGGAGAGGCGTAGGAAGTGCAAGGGGGTAGGATGGGGTGGGGCTGAGGTTGGTGGGCATGGGGAGCTAACGAAAGGGTTTGTGTGCGAGGAATGTTAGACGGCAGTTGAGAGTTTATGGAGCACTGTTGGTACATAAGAGGCTTAGTCTAGCTAGATCCATTGTGAATCGTGATTCCTCTGCCTGCCTGCCTGCCTGCCTGCCTGCCTGTCTGTCTGTCTGTCTGTCTGTCCGTCTGTCTGTCTGTTTGTTTATATGTTCGTCTATCTATATGCATGTATGTATAATTTTGTATATGTATGAATTTATGTATGTATGAATGTAAAGTATATGTATGTTAACTTCCTTCGCAGTGTTCCGTTGTCAATCAGTCTGTGTATCTGTATCTGTATCCTTCCTTGCATCCCTCTCCGTGATTGTGGATGTCATCATCGTTGGCGGCGCCGTCATCATCATCATCGGTTCTCTACGTCATTCATTTGGAGGCGATGGGTACGAATAAATAGACTCCACTGTCCTAGGTCATTTATGAAGACCATTGCTTCCCTTAGTGTTAGTCCAAGTGATGTCATGTCCGCCTTAATAATACTATCTATTCACCGCAGTCTTCGTCTGCCTTTGCATATATATATATATCTACATAT
>OY365812.1:40151814-40161814 GCA_959347315.1 Bimastos eiseni | reverse complement strand
TTTTGAAGTTTTAAATCCCAGACGGCGTTGATACGATTTCAACACCTTTTTAATCTCTCAATTCGTCGCAATAATACTGTCAATTCGTTCGAGCGTCGAGTCAGAACATTGTATGTGTACCAACTTTATAGCAAAAGTAGTCGATGTGATAGCAACCCTTGAGGCCGATTGATAAAAAAATAAAATAACCGAGTGTTGGGAATAAATCTGTACTCAAAGGTTTCTGCCATCAAATGCAAACACAGTGAGGAAGAAATAGCGTGAGATTTGGTCAGCCAAATGACAGTTACGTCACCTGCAATGACGTCATGGCGTATGATGACGTAATGGTGAATATGACGTAATAAAGAATGAGGGATCAAAATGACGTGACGGCGTAGAGCGACGTAATGGAGTATAAGGACGGCGAGTGTGAACCTACGGCGCATAATGACGACATTTCGTAGAATTACGTAATAGCATCATCATGACGTAATAGTGTATTATGATGTAATTGGGCAAAGTGAAGCAATGAATTATAATGCCGCAATGACGTATAATAAACAGAATGGCGTTTAATGACGCATTGTATCGTATTGATTCGCTTTTTTTACTGGACTGCATTGTGCCGAGCAGTGTCGTATGATAACGTAATCACATTGACTGCGTCTGTTGAACTCTCTTCTCGACCCTCCTCCTCCTCCTCCTCCATTCTCTCCTCGCAACACCAACCGCGTTCACTGACAGTCAAGCGATGCCTGGACGATCGGGAGAAGCCTCCGTTGTCAGTCTCCCGCATGCACGCAGAACCCGACCAACAAAGACCTTGCAGTCACGCGAGTCATTCCACGAAAAGTCGGCAACATTTGTGTGGCGCCTTTAGTCGTCACACCGTCTATACATACGTCGTCTAATGGCACAGGGTGTAATAAGAATCGAACTTTCGCATCATATTACACCCGGTGCAGTTTATACGCCTCTCAATTCCATCGTTTTCGCTCTTCGATCGCACCGAGTCATTCCCGGATGTGCGATCACGCGGTCAACTGGTTCCCTGCCAATCGGCCGTAGCAATGGCGGGTTATGCAGGTTCCACGGCTTGACCGAGGCGATATAGCGCCTCCATTAAAAACGGCAACTGCTTTCAAACCGGGCGTGACGTCCCAGGGTCAAGTTACCGGCCACGGCGCATGCGCCAGCTATCTGCAGGCGACAGCTGATGGAATGATGTCTGGCGATTGGAGACATTGATGTGACCAGGGCGATCGTAAAGTGTCTGGTCTCGTCGTTGTTAAGGAATTCTTAAGGGTTTGTAAAGCGATGGTGATCCCTGGAATGAGATGTGGTCTGTCCGATTGGCCAGAGAGGTTGCCTTGGAACGTGGAACGTACATGAGTTCGATCCTTCTCTTACCTCACCTTCCCCTCAATCTCCTCCATCTTCTCCTCAATCTCCTCCATCTTCCCCTCAATCTTCTCCATCTTCCCCTCAATCTTCTCCATCTTCTCCTCAATCTCCTCCATCTTCTCCTCAATCTCCTCCATCTTCTCCTCAATCTCCTCCATCTTCCCCTCAATCTTCTCCATATTCTCCTCAATCTCCTCCATCTTCCCCTCAATCTTCTCCATCTTCTTCTCAATCTCCTCCATCTTCCCCTCAATCTTCTCCATATTCTCCTCAATCTCCTCCATCTTCCCCTCAATCTTCTCCATCTTCTTCTCAATCTCCTCCATCTTCCCCTCAATCTTCTCCATCTTCTCCTCCTCGTTCCCTTCTTCCTTATTCTTTTTACGATTATCCTCCTTCCTCTCCTACTCCTTCTCCTACTCCTTTCTCCCATTTCCTTCTTTTACTTCTCCTCTCTTCCTTCTCCTCCACCTTCTCCCTTTTCTCCTCCTCTGAAACGGTTAATATGCAGAGACGTTGGTCAATTTCTTCTCTCCAATCGCAGTTGTTTTGGTCTTAATACATAGCGGAGCACAATAAATGCAGGATTTTAAAAAAAGCTTGATTAAATTGTATAATGTGGACTTCAATGTCACATAAATTGAATATCGGACACGAATTGGACTTCAGGGACTGATAACGACGAAGCTCTCTGTAAACTACTGAAGATGAGTAAGAAGGAGAAGAAGGAAGAGGGAGAGGAAAAGGAGAGGGAAAAGGAGAAAGAGGAGGAGGAGGAGGAAGAAGAAGAGGAGGAAGAAGGAGCAGAAGGAAGATTAGGAGGAGGAGGAGGAGGAGGAGGAGAAGGAGAAGAAGGAAGAGTTAAAGAAGGAGGAAAAGGAGGACGAGGAAGACGATGAAAAGAAGGAGGAGGAGAAAGATAGAAGAAGAAGAAGAAGAAGAAGAAGAAGAAGAAGAAGAAGAAGAAGAAGAAGAAGAAGAAGAAGAAGAAGAAGAAGAAGAAGAAGAAGAAGAAGAAGAAGAAGAAGTAAAAGAAAAAGAGGGAGAGGACTTAGCGTCTTCATTTTCACAGCCTCGGCATAAGAGAACGACGACGCACTTACAACAGCAGAAAGGACACTAAAACGACAGATGTGGGAAAGAAGAAGGTCGTGATGATTGGCAGGAGACAGGACGGAACAGATGGGTCTCTGGTTCGGATCTCAACGACAACGGATCAGATCTGAATGACATCGAATCTGACGGCGCAATCAGCGCAGAGGATCAGATTGCAAGGCTTCGTGAGAGAGGGCGCTGCTGAAGCGATCATCAGAAGGAAGCGGAAGCAGGACATCCGGTCGCTCGATGGAAGAGAGTGACACCTAGCGACGAGGAAGAACGGAGGAGGATGAGATGATGTCATCGGATTTCTGTCATCGACGAAGAAGTGGATTATATTTAGCACGACCGAAAAAGAATATGGAGTGGAAGAGGAGAGTGGAGGAGGAACTGGAGAGGAATATAGTCTGCGTAGATGGATGTGTTTGCATGTGTGCGTGTGTATACCATGTCGTCAGTTGGATAGGTCACACTTACGACGGCGCTAGCATTTAGCTTATTTTTTGGTTACTTAATTACCAGATTCGATCAGAATCGTTATAGGTTCGAGATGTCTATGTTCTGCGACGGTTGAAGTTCTCATGTTCCAAAAGCATCGTTTCTACATCTCCAAAAGAGGAGTTTGTCTTACAACTGTAACAGACTTTTGTGGAATCTATTTATAGAAATTGTATGCCCATCGTACAATAGATCGCATCGTATGTTGTACAACCACTTAGAGTCAATTAGTCCTGCTCGCTGATCTGTGACCTAAGATTCTCCAACGATACAACGATACGGGAACATGTCTCGAAGGGGTATCAACCGTGAAGAGCTGATGGAATGCCTGCTGGGCGACGAGGTGATGGAGACGCTGGCTACAAAACTTGAAACAAGACTCACCTCGATGATCAAGCGCATCTCTGATGACTTGGCTAAAGTCTTCACCGCGAAGATGGAGAGCATGGTGGCGGGATTCACCGAAGCATCTTTCCAAAAACTGAGCCAAGAGCAAAACGAAAAAGTGGGTAATTTAGAGAAGGAGAACTCGTTGTTGAAGACAAAACTGGACGATCTTGAGAACCAGACGAAACTCGACAACCTGATCATCTACGGGATCGATGGGAGATCGAAGAATGACACATCTACTTTCCAATCTGCTTCCCAACACAACTTCTCCTCGAACGACAAGAAGGTCACCCAATCAGTGATCAATCTATGCAATGGAAGACTCGGTCTGTCAATTACTGAATCTGACATCTCCTTCGCTCACGGGATCTCAGGAAACTCGAAGGGTCCGAATGGATCGATTCTTGTCCGCTTCACCAACAGAAGCGTGCGCAACTTAATATATTCTGCTCGCAAACGACTGAAAGGATCATCCAACAGTGACCCAGTCTACATCAATGAGCATTTGACCCGATCCAATGCCAGGTTGTTCGCCGAGGCCAGAAAGATGGTTAAGAACAAATCGATAACCTCAGCTTGGACAAGAGGAGGTCTCGTCTACATTCGCCGCTCAGAGGATCCAAATGAGAAACCTCGAAAGGTATCATCGCCGATCAACTTGCAGAACATCAACTCGACGCAGATTGTACCTAAGTGATGCTACTACCTGCCTCTGGAACTTCTGCTCTCTGCTAATGACTGGGATAACTTCACTCGACTATCTGACTTCTTGTCCTCGTTGACGCCTTGCGAATTATCATCGAGTTCAACCTTGCCTCGCCTCTCCATAGAGTCGATCCGTATCTCAAACCCTGGATATCTAACGTGACTCAATCGTGAAGATTATCCTGGATTATGCAAGTTGCGTTTTCCCTTCAATCTCACGCAAGTTATTACACTTTGTTTTGTGGCTTCTTGCCGTCTTCTTCTTCGTTTGTTTTCCCATTACGACGACATATGCAGTTCTAGGCCACCTATTGTTACCTTCACTAAAAGAAACATTTAATGGTTATCAACCTACTCATTTGACAGATCTGATCTAAAATTGTTCTTTTTTTTATTTTCACTCTTATTTACCTATTTCAATTCGTTACATAATTGTGCTAACGCAGCTGCCGTTTGACCGTTATTTTACAAGCCTAGCGTCTTTTCGTAGTTTCCCTTTTTATATTCTGCATTAATCCTGCTAATAGGATTAATTTGTCTTCTACTCTAGATAAGTGTTATTCATGTAAGCGCACATTGTTTGACGATAATGATTTAATCACTTGTTCACTCTGCACCAAGCATTTCCATTCATCCCACTATAATATTCCAACCTGTAATACGGCCTCATGGTATTGTATTGAATGTTTGCCATATCTATTTCCATTTAATCATATAGTCAATGAAGTAGAATTTAAAGAGAGCATTCTTGAAGCAGGAGGAAAAGATTCCTCGGTGATTCTTTTGAGGGAGGGACCACGTCTAGAGATTTTTACTGACTCTGATAATATTCGACCCCTAGTAAACAACTGTGACTTAGACCCAGATGAAAATTACTACTCAATAAGACCAACACAAAGCACATATAGCACACCTATATCACTTACATCAACTTGCTTA
This sequence comes from Bimastos eiseni, assembly GCA_959347315.1. NCBI lineage: Eukaryota > Metazoa > Annelida > Clitellata > Crassiclitellata > Lumbricidae > Bimastos > Bimastos eiseni. The sequence goes on along the minus strand of OY365812.1, from coordinate 40,156,798 downwards.
AAATATAAAGACTTTATCTCGATAATGCATATAAATTGTCGAAGCATATCTTCCAAACTGCATCGACTAGAATATCTATTGACTCTTCTCTCAATTGACATATTGGCTGTAACGGAGACTTGGCTCGACTCAAACTCAGCCAATTCAATATATATACCAGGCTTCACTTTTGAATATAAATGTAGAACCACTGGCAGGGGAGGAGGAGTAGGCTTCTTTATTAGGGATAATCTGAACTACCAACCGTTTAATTTGCCACCAGCCTGTTCTACCCATATTACGTATGAATCTTAATTTCTGCGATTTCCAAGAGCTAACGGATCCTATTTTCTTACTGGAGCTATCTATAGGCCACCTGGCTGTGATTTAGAGGCATTTAATAAAGAATGGGACCTTTTATTATCCGCATTTCATTTAAAAGATAAAGATATGTACATCCTGGGTGACTTTAATATTGACTTATTGAAGGTTCAAGAACACAAATTAACTAGCGATTTTCTTAATATAATGTCATCATACCATTTCCTACCTATCATTACTCAACCTACGAGAATAACTGAATCATCCACTTCACTCATCGACAATATATTTACAAATCGAATCTCCAAAACCATCGAACCCACTATAGTTGTTACAGATTTATCCGACCATCTCCCTGTTATAACTTGGGTCGACATTGCCCCATCTTTTACTAGAACTGCTACTGACGACTTTACTCGAATAATGGATCCCACTTCTAAGGAATATTTTAAAGAGCTTCTGTCAAAAAGTGACTGGTCCGACATAATTGAATCTAGTGTCAATCAGGATCCATCCGCAGCATACGAGCTATTCAGTGTTAAATTTAAAACAGCCTACGACGCAGCGTTCCCTCTCAAACCCAAAAGACTTAATTCCTCCAAATCTTTCAAACAACCTTGGATGACGTCTGCTCTTTATAAGTCATGCAAAACTAAAACTAAATTATATGCAGCCTTTATAAAAAACCCGTCGGTGAAAAATAAAGCAAAGTTCGTATCTTATAGAAATAGGTTTAAAAGTTTATGTAAAAGAGCAGAAAGGAATTTCTATGCCATGGAATTCACTAAACACAAAAATGATCTTAAACAGACTTGGCAAACGATAAAGACAATATTAAGAGTAAAACCAACTGGCTCGTTAATTAAATGTCTAACATCTAATGATATCGAAATTACAAATAATGAACTTATTGCTGAAAAGTTCAATGCTTATTTTACTAGTATGACACAAGATCTAGTTGCCAAAATACCTCCCTCCACTAATCCACTAACCTCATACATCACCCTCCTAACTCTTCCTCTCTTGCAGTATATCCTACGACCGCGGAGGAAATACTTGTTTTAAGCCATTCACTTAAATCCACCAACAGCTCTGGCCCTGATGATATTAATCCCAGTGTTGTGAAACCTGTACTGTCCTTAATTGCCAAACCACTTTCTGCTATCATAAACTGCTCTTTGGAGACAGGAATTGTCCCTAACCCCTTAAAAGTAGCCAGAGTAACTCCAATATATAAACAGGGCAACAAAGAGGATGTAACCAACTACAGGCCTATTTCTATCCTACCTTATTTCTCGAAGTTATTTGAAAAGGTCATGTACACACGTCTATACGACTACATTGATAAAAAAGGTTTACTCTGCAAATTCCAGCATGGCTTTCAATCGGGTCATTCCACCGTGATGTCATTACTTAATATTCATGACAATATAACGACGGCAATTGATCGCAATGAATATTCCATAGGCATATTTATCGATATTGCAAAAGCATTCGACTCCGTAGACCATGAATTACTACTTCTTAAATTGGAAAATCTGGGTATCCGAGGTACGACACTAAAGTGGTTTCAGAGCTACCTTAGTAACAGATACCAACAGGTGAAATGCAATGGAGTTTTATCTTCTCTAAATCGTATAAGATATGGCGTTCCCCAGGGATCAATTTTAGGACCACTTCTTTTTTTATTATTCATCAATGATCTGCCAAATGCTTCATCCATCCTTCAATTTCTCTTATTTGCTGACGACACTAACATTTTTGCATCTCACAAATCTTATAATAAATTATTTCAAATTGTCAACCAGGAACTTGAGCATGTCAACGATTGGTTTAAAACTAACAAATTATCCTTAAATATTACCAAAACCAACTATATATTATTTAGCTCGCATCGAAAGCAATTGCCCCAGCTCAAGGAAGTTCTTGCTATTAATAATGTTCCTGTGCCAAGAGTAACATCAGCCAAATTCCTGGGAATATATATAGATGAACACCTTACATGGAAAGAACACATACAACATATATCCGTAAAAATTGCAAAAAATATAGGAGTTTTGTCACGAATTTCATACTTATTGCCAATCAATATACGTTTATCTTTATATTACACGATGATTAACCCGTATTTAACTTACTGCAACCTCATCTGGGCGTCAAACTATCCAACACGATTGAAGAAATTAAATATCCTCCAAAAAAGAGCCCTCCGTATAATCAACGACTCACATTACCTTATCTCTACTGACCCCATATACAAACAAACACGCATTCTAAAAGTTGAGCAGCTATTAATCTTTCAAACCAACGAATTCATGTACAAATATACCCACAACCAACTACCTTCAGTATTCGACAACTACTTCTCACCCCTATCTGAGGTCAATCCCTATAAGTTACGATCTTCCTCAAACTATAGACCTATCTTTTCGAGAACAAACACTAGAATGTTCTCGATTAAATACGCTGGCCCGAAAGCATGGAACGTCATTCCGGATGAATTGCGCTCTCTAAATAATCTTAATGTATTTAAAATAAAATTGCGGAATTATTTAATGGATCTATAATTGTCTCATTGCGCGTCTTTATCGTCTTCATCATGATTGTATAGAATAACTAACTAGTTAAGTTTCTAACGAATTGTCAATGTATTTCTTATACCTAACCAACTGCAACTATCATTCTAATGTAAGGGTGACCCTGATTACAGGATTTTCTGTCCTTTAAGGGTTTCTGTTAGTCCCTATTGACTCCCAGCTGATTGTCAACACTTTGTAATTTTGTTTGTTGTTTTGGAGACAATAAAAACACTTGGTTATGGTTATTATGGTTATGGTATATGTGTATACGTGTATACGTGTATACGTGTATGCGTGTATACGTGTATACGTGTATACGTGTATATGTGTATATGTGTATATGTGTATGTGTTTGCATGCTGGAAGCATGTCTCTATGTATGTGTGAGTAGGTAGTTGCAGTTTAACGACACCGTGTGATAACAAAGATCATTAGCGTCGTCCTCCTCCTTTATCCAGGCTTGGGACTGGTACTGTCTGAGTTCTTGCAGCGGAGGAGTTAATATGTTAAGTCTCACCACAGTTGCTGAGAAAACTGGAGTCAAAACAAGCAGAGGCGAGTTTGGGTCAAAAGGAATTTTAAACGATTTCATACGCATTGTGTGGCTGGTAAACAGTGATTAATGATAATTTTTAAAAATATTACTTTGTGTTCATAAAACTTTAATTGTGACTCATATTTCCTATACCTACCTAACACAGTAAGAGCTTCAACTTCATAACTTCTAATTAATATGGATACAGTATGCGTGGAAACTTCAGACTGAATTATCCGAAACCTTTCATTTGCGCATGTTCTGTTCTGCTCTCAACAATTATTTCAAAATACTTTGGATAATTATATCATGTTCAACATTGTTCATGTTTTCAGCATTTTTATCAGACATTACTCAGAATTATGAATCAGCTCTTTACTCAATTTGAGACTTATCGTCCTTTTTCTCAAAACTCCTCACATATGTATGTGTGAGTGTATGTGTGAGTGTATGTGTGAGTGTATGTGTGAGTGTATGTGTGAGTGTATGTTTGAGTGTATGTGTGAGTGTATGAGTGAGTGTATGTGTGAGTGTCTGTGTGAGTGTCTGTGTGAGTGTCTGTGTGAGTGTATGTGTGAGTGTATGTGTGAGTGTATGAGTGAGTGTATGTGTGAGTGTATGTGTGAGTGTATGAGTGAGTGTATGTGCGAGTGTATGTGCGAGTGTATGTGTGAGTGTATGTGTGAGTGTCTGTGTGAGTGTCTGTGTGAGTGTATGTGTGAGTGTATGTGTGAGTGTATGTGTGAGTGTATGTGTGAGTGTATGAGTGAGTGTATGTGCGAGTGTATGTGTGAGTGTATGAGTGAGTGTATGTGCGAGTGTATGTGCGAGTGTATGTGTGAGTGTATGTGTGAGTGTATGTGTGAGTGTATGTGTGAGTGTATGAGTGAGTGTATGTGTGAGTGTCTGTGTGAGTGTATGTTTGAGTGTATATATGTGTTTTAATTTATGTCTGCTTGTATAATTTGTAATATGTGTGAATGAATGCTCTCAACGGGAGTGTGTGCTTGGGCAATGGAAAAAAAAAACCTGAAGGCGTCTCCTAAACTGGGAAGGTTTGAGGGTCAGAAATTCCAGGCGGAGTGACTGTGGAAGACAGTTCCAAGCTGAAGGGCCAACATCTTTATAAAGCTCTTTAACTGGTAGACCGTACACTATAAGTAAAGAGAACACAAGTTTAAAAATGCAGAAAAGCCTCAGATGTAGATCAGGTTCACCTCCACCAGGCAATTGCGCAGAAGGGAAATGCATAATTCCATTCTTATATTCACATTAATTTTCATTCATATGCATAACCGATCATCATGCATATTCGTATAAATCGTCTGTTATCACCTCATTCGAAAACGACGCCTACATCGCGATTGGCTCTGAATGAAATTAGAACACATAATATTCAGATTCAGATTCAGAATTTCTTTTCCGCAAATCATTGTATTTTCCGCTCGTATTGAGGCCACCACGCACGATTCCAAAGACCGCTTAAGGACCGGACACTCATGATGGACTCAGCCGATTATATCAGATGAATCGACAGACAAGAAAGATTGTTGACAGGCGGATATGAACA
>OY365812.1:40090005-40151614 GCA_959347315.1 Bimastos eiseni | reverse complement strand
TAACTGAATCTAAAGTCTAATCTAGTCAAGTAATAAACGCACAATCAATCAAATCTGCCGAGCGGAAGCATTACCTCAAACACCTTGATTGACCTCCCCAGCTTCTGACCTGGCACCCAAACCGACAGACCAGCCTGCATGTTATTTCGGACTAGATTTGGTATAACGCCGATGTAGTCTATAAGCTGGTGTCCCGGTTCTGTATCGAAGGTTCGATAGTCCGAAGGTTCGATAGTCCAAAGGTTCGATAATAGGAAAAAATTTCCAGTCCGAGTTTTCTTCGGATTATCAAACCTTCGGACTATCGAACCTTCGGATTATCGAGCGGACATCGGTGTCCCTGAGAAATTATCGCAAGGTTCGTTTTCATTACCCTCTTTTACTTAACTTGAATGTGGTGTCGACAGTACAACTTGAAGAATAATCAGCAGATAGTTAATTCTTGGTCCGTTCGACCGTTTTGCTTGTTTTGTATAAAAATTTCAATTCTCCTAAACTTTTATTTTGGTCAAACTGTTGCTCTTTTTCTGTTGTTCGTTCTATGTAGCCTATTCTTAGCCAGGCGGCCTTTTTAACATGCAATTTTTTTCTATTAAATTAGCCTATCACTTATTAAAAATAAAATTATATTTAAAAGTTTCATTTCTTTATTGTGCTATTTGTTATCAAAATATGAACGTCAATTGATGACGTTTATTATAATGATTAGCCTAGCCGAATGCTTGAAGGCCAGGAGACAATTGACGCATACGGGAAATTATATAAAAATAAAAGTAAACAAAATAAAAAGCAAAAAATGGTTTCAACTATTAAATAAAAAATCACAAAAATATAAAAAATGGCTCTTTCAGCGTCCCAACTTGTCGGCGCCCGACCTCGCCACCCCTCTGGCAAGATGTCCACTGTGTGAAGGCGTTCATTTCCTCCTCTTAAGTCCTAATCACGGACCATATTCCGCTTTAAAATCAATTTTAACGTAGCATTAGCACTTCTTAAAATTTAAGTTTTGTTAGTAGCCTATTTTTTTCCTTCATAACAGTTAAACAATCTAAGCTGTGAAATATGATGCATAAGGAAACAAATAACCTACGGTGAAATCAATGTCTTAAAGATGTCTTTAGCCATTTAACCTTTGTAATGGGGTTGGGTCAGTCAGAGCTCAGATGTACGTACGCATGGAGGAGGGGTCCACAAAATTTTATTTATTTATTTATTCTGAATTTTATATCGTCCTTCTTCCAACAGTTTTGCTCAGAAGTGCACACGCCTCGACGACGCAACTGCAGTGATACTGCAGAGCAATTGTGCGAATCCATCGTCAGCATAAACCGGGGCAGGTGACAGTCTTCTCCCTCGCCGTCTCAGTGTGCTTATGGCTGAGTTGACTGTGGAGCGCAAGAGAGGAAGAAATCTCTACATGGATTTTTCGGTATGCTGAGGCTAAGAAAATGAAGTCGCTAACATTTTGCACCTATGGTTGCCTCATGGCAAGCGTACGGCACTCCTCCTCCTCCTCCTACTCTCCCTTTGTCTCCGAAATAGATTTTCCTGGGAGACTTTCTCTGGACCATCATCATCATCATCATCATCACCACCACCACCACTCCCACCACCATTATGTTACATAGGAACGACTGGAACGTCGTATACAATCTAGCGATGACTCGCAAACCATGGTGCCGCGTTACAGCGATATTCGCTAGAGGGGACACAGCTGATTGTTGCCAACCCAGCGGTTCAAAATGCCAGTGATCCTCTTGTAGACTAATTTCTGGGTGAATCGCAAGATGGCACAAAGCTACGCTGTACTTCAAGTTTAGTCGCTAGATGGCCAGAAAATAGCATTCACATTCAGCATAGCCCGAGTAGGCCCGTGAAACAATTTCTAGGCCTACTCGATTATCGGACTACTAATTCCCCCACTGTTTGCACTCTGCCAGTCCCAATTCCAAGTCATGATAATGGAGGAGGGCGACGTTAATGTATCGCTAAACTAACACTACTACTAGGCCCTACTGCCCGCATAAATAATTTCATGGTTATAATTTAATTTTTTACAGTAAATAATCTTATGGCACTTTTTGAACTTTTTTTATAGTACATAATTTCATAGCAATAAGTTTTTTACAGAAAAAAATCTTCTGGTAGCAAATGAACTTGTCGATAATAAATAATTTCAGGGTAGTATCAAACTGTTATTTTCATGGCGGGGCATGATTGCCCTACAATTAGCAATAATTTCGATAGCAAATACATAGCCCATACAAACGCAGTCTAGGTACGGGTCGTGCCTATCACTGGCTATCACTGGCAGAACACAGATGGATTGTGTCCATGCAATCGTCTCTTGATTCTATCTAATGGAATTCGATTAGGTTTCTGACGAGTGTATAAACAAATCACGGATTTGATGAGTCAGTATTCTTGTGGGTGTGTGTACCTGTATGTGTGCGTGTGCGTGTGGTTCTCGCCGTCTTCCGCGAAGCAAAACACCTTCTAGAAATAGGACGATAACGGCGCATTCACGGTTACAGGATGAATAGCTCATTCCTGGAACGATTAATGCCTGCGAAACGGATAAACCGCACGGCGTCCGTGATCATTCGCAATCGTTAGCTGAACCGGCGTATGTGTTTATCCCGTCCATAGGCAGTCAGAACCGTACTAATAGGAAATGTACGCAAGTACTTGTAATTGGCAACTGTTATCGGTATTCATTACTAAAGGACGCAAAGACAATTAAACACAAAATGCGCCGTAATCAGATAAATATCTACAAGATCTGCATTATGCATTGGTTATTTATTATTACTCTATTATTTATTTATTTTTGTATTGCTATTTATTATGTACCACGTATGGCTAATGGCTTTTTACTGGAATATAGACCAAAGTGTTTTTAGTATATGCTTATTGGTTATAATGTAAATGGCTATTTAGCAGTATGGTTAAAATTGTGAATTCGTATTTAGTTATATAGTACAACACATTTAACTTAGGTAACTTTAACAATGGTTTTGATGTGTATTAATAAAGGCAAGTTGTAAATTTATAATCTATGTGTAGCTTGGATAACCAATTCCCTCGCTAGATGGACAGTGTCAGTCATACGGACAACACACTGCCAATATGATTTTTTACCATCGTCATCAATCATCGTCATCATCATCCTGTGTACTGGGGCGCCGTGTGTATGTGTGTCTGATAGTGTAGGTGCATGTGTGCAATTTAGTCGTCCTTAGTACAAGTAGCTCGTTACGGTCGATGATATGGAAATTGTCGTCATTATAATTACATTACGCTTCGGTCGAACCTTTAACGGACGAGATAAGTTTTATCTGAGTGATGAGTATGATCCAGGAGATGCAATATATATTTATATAAAAATTGTAAGAAATGTATTTAGTGTGATAAAAGATTTCTGATAATGGCGTATCCCACACCGTGCGCTTATCCATGCCAATATTTATGGCCCAGATACGTCTATCGAGCGCTCTAGTTCCGTGTGATTGACAACGCGCTTTGGCCAATCAGGACGCTCCAAACTAGGCTAGCCAGGCTGATAAAAAGCCATGGACGTCGCGCCAATTTCATCGTCTCGAGGTTTGCAATATAGATGTTGTTATTGTTTCGTAAGGCCGGATTAATATCGAGTTGTGTTAACATCGTTTAACAAATAATCAGAAAACGATGGATGTGCTTTTGGGTGAACCTAAGGTAAAGTATTTGAGCAAAATCTTTTTAACCTGAAATTTTAAAGATATTCTCGATTGCTTTGAAATGCTATGTGGGTGGGTCAAAGTTGCGCTGTGCATAAGCGCATCATCAGCGGTTGTAAACTTGCGTTATCGTCTTCTGTTTTATTTTAAGTGTGAAAGACTTGTTTTTTTATTTTGTCGAAACATTTTCAGCGGTTTTTGTTCTCATTTTACTATTCTCAATAAAAATGTGAATCAAACCGATTCACAAGGGTTGCCCCAGGATCAGTTATCGCCAGGTAGGCCTACCGTTACCGTAACGAGTGGCCAAGAGGTAGGGCCTAGGCATTACACCAGTCATACATGTGGTAGATTTTCAAATTTCAATGTGAGCCTAGATGGATTGTTCAAGTTGAACGCGGTTCCACGTTCTTCAACAAGGAATTAGGAAGTTGACTCGAAGAAACTGACCCATACTACAATGGTTTATATACCCTGCCTATAATTGGGATCAACCCGAATCATCGAAAACCAGCTTCCATTTAAGCAGAATCCTTTTCATCAATCTAGCTTCGATTTCGGGGATACGGCCGAAATCGGTTTTGGGTATTCGGGTTTCGGCGATTTGCTACGCACCCCTATAATTAGGGTCCTCTACCTACAACCTCTAGTCAATTTCGCATTTGGAGGCTTAATGGATTTCTGTACCCAGCTCCTGATGAACCCCCCTTCCAGGCCCTAAAAGTGTTTTTAATTACGGTGCAAGGGTTTAAGGATGGTGCAATTGGCTCGTAGTAAACTACGGGTAACCCTTAAGTAGTATATAGCCATTAGCCAAGCTGATGCTATCTAAGCTTTAGGCTATAATATTCTGCTTGCGTCAGCTATAGTACTTTAACACTATGGTGTTAGGTTGCCTGGCTGTTTATCAATAATTATTAGCATACTGCATTGACAACCGATAGGGATTCAACTCATATATGTTCTTATAACTATACATTTTATTATATTTTTTACATTATTATAAAGGGCATAATACAGGCGTGCATTTGGCCGTTATTCCATATATATATATATATATATATATATATATATTATATATATATATTATATATATATTATATATTATGTATCTAATATTTATACAGTAATGACTTGGTCCAGTACAGAGCCCTTCTGCACATCACTTATACCATCTGGGTCACAGAGGTCACCATGCTGATTAACCCCGTCAATTGGTTTAAAGGGAAGTGTCTGTGACTATTTCTGTCAATACCCTCGATTGTTCTGTGTCAGTTACCCTAGGGCATTTAATTTTATGGGTCCAATGGCGCCAGTTGAGTACATGCCCTCTGGCTTTTAAATGGGGGACCCAGCAGAGCCGGGGCACCTTCGTGAGGTAATTAAAAGATTGAAAAGAATGTTTGACACATCCTGTATGCTGTAGCTTATCAGTTCTTGGAGTTCTAAAAATACCGTCTTAAATATCAGTGTATGCGTAATAATCCGACGTTTGGCAGTTTGAGATTACTATAGCCGCACTAAGATTAAAGCTAAACTATAGCGGTTTAGAAGGAACTTCAAGAACATAGATCTATACCATGGCGGATTGAAATTGCCAGGCCTGTTATCTCCATACCTCACACTTGGATATGATAGACTTAGTAGGCCTATGAATTACTCAGTCAATTTATTGTTACGATTAATCTGTGATTCAAAAGATTTGTTAGGTGATTAATATTTGACTGTTTCGCCCCATGCTTAACAAGATATTCTTGTAACTCACAAAAGCATCACACTGCTTCTGATTCAAGGCCTATTTTAGTCTATGTCATATCAAGATTTCGCGGTCTGAATTCAACAAATTAATCGATTAACTGATTATTAACTGCAGGAAAGCCATGTAATCTATTGTTCTCAATGTCTCATTTGTATTTGTTGGATCCTCCTGCGACCACTTGGCGCCTACTCACTGACCTCTTGTTGTTTAGATATGTGGTTAGATCAGCTTGAAATCTGAACTATCTAGGACGAGTTGTATGTAAACACTGTACTTCAACATGTGCAAGATTAGCATTAATTGACGACTCATCCGGTGGGTGTTAGACAGAGCAGGGATGGAAAGGTCAATCGCTCTCAGTCACATTGCTATGGGTGAGGTACACAGGTATAGGTATGGTAAATGCAAGCATCAAGCTTCATCTAAACCACCCTCTTTTGCGGATTAGGTAAATAAAACGCATGCTATATGTCAGTTAAATGGTGATTACACAACATTTAAGAATGTATTAGTAGAACTACAACAATTGATATTTATGTAGGTAATGTCACAAGTACAACAATTTTCACCCAGATATGTCAAGATCCTACAAAAGTATATACAATATGTTTAATAACATCATTTACCAACCGAATTGATAGAAATTAAATGACAAATCTACCAAATGAGAAATTATGATTATTTTTTTTGGTTTAAACTGGGGGAAAAATGCCATTAAGATAAAAACAACCCAGTGTGAACTATCTTGGCATAACTGAATTTCTTCTGCATGACTTTATGCATACTAAATATTTCTCAATGATAATATTAATACAGAGACCCCAAACTGAAATATGGTACATTCTAGCTAGTATATATATATTATATATATTATATATAGATATATATATATATAAGGCACATTCTAGCTAGGTACCTCTTAAAGAGCATAGAGGTCACTTTCACCTATGGTAGTCATGTTCATTATATAAACTTTAGCAAGTTGAATTATAATTGTAATAAAGTTTTAGATGCATAGATCTTTTCAGTCACACATGTTGCGGAATTGCTCACTATTTGGTAGCACCTTTGAAAGTTATTTAGACGGTATTGTGACTGTATTCAAGACTTTGCAAGACCAGTAAGCTACATTTTGTAATCCTACACATTTTTTTTATCTTGTTTTTCAGAATTCTGCCCTTTCGACGTTCACCGCCAATTCAATGAATATTCCTTATTCTTTCACATCTTCTGCCCTCCCAATCGTATTTCAGGAACGTCCGTTGTATTCTGAGGCGTGTCCTCCATCCCAAAAACAAAATGATTTTTCTGCAGAACGCAGCATTCTTCGCTTCCAGAATCAACAATATTTTGTTGCACAGAACGACATAAAGCCAACCGCGTTGATGTTCACTGTTGAAAATACCAAGAGCCTGGAGTGTGACTTAGATTCTGTTCCGTGGCAATACCGTCTGGGCAAAGAAGCTTCGACTCCTCCAGGTTTTGCGAGCTTTACTTCTGTTGTGACTTCCACTATTGCTCTGCCCTCGACCTCTGCTGTTCCTCTGCTAAACACTGTCGCTGCAAATCCTATCTCGGTTTTCTCACCTCGATCCTCTGTTGTTCCGTCTCAGTATCCTGTTGCTCCGCGGTTACTGGCAAAACCAATCAGTCCAAATACAGGAACCTGGTTGACGACAGCAACTCAAGTGACAGGAACAGGGTCATTAGTGTCAACAACAGCCAACCAGGAGACAAGAATCAGCTTGCTTCATTTAAGTGATTTCACCACAGCCAAACAGGAAGCAGGGACAGGATCATCACTATTGACAATGGCCAACCAGGAGATAGGAACCATGTCGACGAAGACCAATCACAAGCCTGCAAAGAGTGAACTCTACAAAACAGAACTATGTAGGGCATTTAGTGAGAAAGGGAGTTGTGGCTACGGCGAAAAGTGCCAGTTTGCCCACGGCGAATATGACCAGCGTACGATTCTTCGTCACTCAAAATACAAGACTAAGCAGTGCTGGACATACCACAGTACAGGCTTCTGCTATTATGGAGCGCGATGTAACTTCATTCATGATGAAAATCGGTTAGATAGGAGTTCGAGGCTGATATCGGGCCAAGGAGAGAATTCAGATGCAAGGTTTGCAGCAAGGTTGGACTTCACATCTGGAATAAATTCAGTACCTAGTTTGGGTATGAACATGAGTAGGAACTTGGACCTGCCACAGGTGATTGATTGGGACTCGAGATTGGAAGCGAATTCAGACCCTAACCTGAAGGTGAATTCAGACCTGGTGAGGCTCAGTTTGAACCCAATAGGGGAACGGGTTCTAAACACAGGAGTCAGACCGAAGTTGGACTTGAGAGTTGCACAGAATTTAAAACTGGGCATTTCGCTAAATTCACAGCCAAAGGCTGGGCAAAATGTGAAGCCAAACAATTGGCAGATTTCAAACGTAATGGTGCCAATTTCCAATGGGATGGTTCGAAGTTCACCTCAAATAACGACACCGAATATGGACGCTGGGGTTGCACTGAGTTCGGACCAAGACCCGAGGCAAGGAATCCGGTTCAACACTCTGAAATGGACTTTTGAGAATCAGAGATTCGGCCATTCATCTGTAGTGACTGATGTCAGCCCTACAGAACATTCTGTTGTTGTGGCCCAAGACAAAGACATTCCCTTCAAGCATTCACGTTCAGAGTTCGGTGGAGTTACAACTGAGAATATAGTTGCTCAAGGACAGTCACACCTGTCACATCCTTCTCATGCGCATGCCCAGATATCCAGCACCAGTGTGTTGCACCCAGATGGTTTCCACTGGAATAAACAAGAAGGCTTGCTGGGAGTGTCCTCTTTGAGTCAAAGCTGCACAGAGAGTTGGTCCTTGAGCCAGGCTTCGATGGCGTCAGCAAACAACATCTGGTCGTCGCTGATCAAACATCCAAGATGTTGGACTTTAAGTTAATGCCGGAAAACGAAATGTGTCCTTTGTCCTAAGAACTGTGCAAATATGAAATTTCTCTTTTACAAGACAAGAAAAGCATAATCCTTGCAAAGGAGAGATGAATATTCAGCACAGATTGAGGGATACTGGAAGATGTATAAAAAGCAACAGTGTTGAACTTTCCATTGAGGATTTTTTTGTTTAAATACAGAGATTATTTTTCTAGAAGTTCTGGTAATTTATTTGAAATTAGTTCACTGTATCTCAAGAGTTTAGTCATTTTATTTTACTGTTTCTTTGGCATTTTGCGTAACTGTCAAGAACTGTGCAAGCCACTGACTCTGGTGTTTTAGTCATATTTATTTTAAGCTAATATCTTCTAAAAGTAGAATTTATCTACGTGCATTCAGTAGATGATATAGCTGCTTATTGCTCAGATGGTTTGACTGCTGTGGTCCAAGACTTTGATGTGCGTTAGATTAGCCGTTTATTCTTGAAATTATTTCCGAATGGCTGGGTAAAACTGATTTCTTTTGTGCCTAATAAACCATAGTGCCGAACCGTTAAGCCGTAGACAAACTTTGCCTCCAAGTTGAAAATGAGTGCACGGATTTCCGTATTTGCTGCACAGAAAGATTTTTGATGACTGTGTTGTTGAACTATTTCCGTGCGGTGTGCAGGGCCCTAAAACTGCTTGGAGGAAATGTTAGCTGGTGTTTGCTCATTGCTAGAGTTATGTTCTAAGAAAAATGCATTTACTTAGAATGACATTGAAATATTATGCTTTTATGTCTAGAAACTGAATGATTTGATGTGATCAGACTAATGTGTGTGGCACAGTTGCTGATCGGTTAGAGCGGTCAGCCCGTAGTGTTCAGTGTGTGCTGAGCGCACGGGTTCGAGCATCGTCTGGGGCGTAAGTCACTGTGTAGGGACCTTGAACAAGTCCTTCGCACACTATTGCTCTGAAGTACAACTGCAATTGCGCCGCGACGGCGTGTATGCACTTCTGAGCAAAGATGTTGGAAGAAGGGCGGTATCAAATTTCGGTAATATATAAATATATTTAAATATATATAAATAATGTATGTTTTGTGGTACCAAAATAACGAGAGGACAGACTGCCTGGGTGGAGTCTTTGGGGCTTACAAGCTAAGAAAAACGTAATGTGTACCAAATCCTTTATATTGGCCATGAAGCCTCTCTGTAACCTGACTTGATGTCACATTATAATTAACTTATAATTGTATATGAAAATATTTCAGATTCTAAATGGAAAACTTGGGGCAGAACTTTATTCTCTGATTACAAGGCACTTGGCTATGTCACTGGATTTGTCAGATTGTTAATAGGAATGATGGTTGAATGGATTTAACAAGTAATGATGAGATTGAAACCATTGCAGCTTGTTGTTAAAGTTAGCATGTCGTTTAAATTATGCATTTTTGTTTATTGGCATTTAGTGCTCTTCAATTTCAAGCAATAGTTTAATTATCAGTGCTTCATGGGAATATGTAATTTATTAACCAAATAATTAATAGCAAAGCAGATGACCATGGAGTGTAATTTATGAGTAGTAGCCTCTGCGAAGATATTATTGTAATGTATGATTGACCCCCATTATGACTGCTACTCTGCCTCTGTTGTCAAAACACAGTAGGTTTATTTACATAGCATTACAATATATTTGTAGTTCCTGGGATTAAGTTTTTTCATATTGTGTTGCTGAAGATCACAGAAACAGTTTTAGTGTTGTGCATTTGACATTTTAAACATCTATTTTTAATTGGACAAAACTCTGCTTGTTTTAATGTGAATATTAATGAACTAATATTATTATAACATTATGATTGACAATATATTAAGAAGTTAGTATTTTGTAATTATATTTTACAATATATTAAGAATTTAAATTTCAATATAGTGCAATGCATACATGTGTAATGATTGTACCAATTGTGGTGAATGTCTGCGTCTGGTAATAAACATTATGATTCCTATATTAACTGCTCTGTAATGTACTATTTTAAAGTATTATTTAAAAACTACTGTATAAACTTTTTTGAATTGTTATTCTCAGATGCAAAATAAGATTTTAAAATAACAAATTCTGTGTTTCTTTGGATCCTTGTCAGATAAATAAGATGGTCCAAATTTCCTATGGTCAAATAATCAAAAATCACCTGGCAAATTATTTCTAACCATGTTGCTTGATCTTGGAGGCTGTTTATCCAAAATATTACTTGTGACTTTGAAACTATGCACCTGCTTTTCACCCATGGGTGAATTTATGTATTGAGGGTATATTGAAGAGGTGGACCAGCTGTCAATGATGCACCAAAATGCACAAATTGGTATCATCAGTTTATTATTATTAATTTACTAGTATTACTGTTATTATTATTAACGGATAAAACAGGTTATTATTATGGAGTTAAAGTAAACACCACAGTCCACATATTTAACATCTCAAACATGACTGGCATTAACTTGTTTCAACATAGTTATGTGCTAAGTGCTGAATAGTGAGTTTATTTTAAAATTGAAAGTTATATCTCAAACGCACAAAAATTATGAATTAAATCAAACTCATAACTCGCACTCTTTGAGATGAGTTAACTCACTCATAAATCACAGCGAGTGAGCTAATTCGTGAGTTTTAACTCATACCCAACACTGCATATTAGGTGGGTTAAAACAAAGTGCAATAAAATAATACAGCAATCTAATTAATGCATGTACAAATACCTTTATTTAGACGCGCATATCAGTCGCAGGAACACGAACAACACACAGTAGGACCCAGAATAGCAAGCAAAGTAAAGAGGCGACCATCAGACTGCCACAGAAATTGTCATTTGAAACGATGACGAAAAATAGCAAAGGAAGTTAAATTCGTGACCAAATAAGAAAAGAACAATTATCCTTCGTTTCAAGGGCTACTCGTCGACTCATATTTGAAATCGAGTCATCAAGTTTTAGAGTTGATCTAACAGGCAGTAAAATATTGGTGGCAGAAGCGAGTCAGCCGACGTCCATGCATAGGCCTAACTGCAAGAAACCAATTAAAACAATAAGAAAAAGAATTAACACTTAGCTGAGCGCCGAAAACGATAAAAGAATTCCAACAAAGTCGAATTTTCTGGGGAAGAGAAAATTTGACCTGTTAAAACGAAAGAAAAAAATTTACGCAAAATGTTAGAATAAATTTTAACGCACCACATCCGGTATAGTACACCGTCTGCCGGTCGCTAGAAACCGTGCCTTTTATACAATTAGAAACGAGATCGCGTTTCGCTACATTTCAGACAAATTTTAATTTTTTTAACTAAATTGAATAGGAGATATTGATTGACCAACTGAAATTGGGCGACTGTTCCATTCTATGGGTCCTGAGTAAGGCTGTCAAAGTATGTTGAAATGACGACCCGGGTACCCGTCGACCCGCGCTTCAAGCGCGGGTCGACGGGTACCCGGTCGGGTACGGTCGGGTATCCGGGTACCCGACCGAAGGTCGGGTACCCGGATACCCGACCGTACGGATATATTGTTAGGACATGTAGAAATTGAGCATTTTTATGAAATGTCGTTACCCGAGGGCCGAGAACCCATTTTCACAGCCCGCGCACTCAGCCAACCAAGGGAATATTTATGGCATATGTTCAGGTAATATCGCGCATTTTAACGGAATTTCGGATATCCGAAAACCGATTTCATTACCCGGGTAGTCAGCTTCGGTCGGGTACCCGCTGACAGCCTTAGTCCTGAGATCGAAAAGGCACGATTTTCAAACTCGGATTGTGCAAAGTAGGGCCCACTATAAATCCCTCCATGGAACAATAGGCCTACACAGTTATGCGTTCTTAGGCCTAAACCCGAACGAAGACAACAAAACCCGTCCGACCGTATCTCAAAGTGTTATCATCTACACGGTTACACACCTATCTCGCAAGCGTAGCTTTATTAACTTACTTATAAGACAACAGCGTATAATAGCGGTTTCAGACACATCGATAGTATTATTATTAACAGAAAGCATGACATAAAGTTAGTCACTTTATTGCCTCGACTTATCTAACGCCTATAACATTTGGTGATGACCTTATATGATTTCATCGTTGATTTTTAGAGTCATAATCAGTCATTACAGTTTGTGTTGGCTTGTTCTGAAGAGTGCGCGTTTTAATAATGGCTATAATAATTAGGCCTATAATAGACCTATGTCTGGCTTGCTTGACGCAATGGGGCGCCATCTAGGAGCCGACGACTGTATTGTCTGGCATTACGATCAATTTCTCTAGACGCCAGTCTGAGACACTTGAGTCGGCGTCTGTCTGAGTATCTATCTATCCATCTGTATGTATGTCTGTCCAACTACCTGTTTGCCCTTGTATATCTGTTTGTTTATCTGTTCAACAGGCCGAGAATGGGTGGGGCAGAGGGGCAAACCGGGCCAGCAGTCAAATTAAGAAAAACATTATAATCAGTTATAGAAAGTTTATGATTTATGCCTTTTAAAATATAGTCACTATTATACAGCCTACTTCAACTGATCATATTCTGCTAGAGATAATAGACTCTGTTTGTATTTTATGTTTACTACGTTTAAGAGGCCCACTACTGCTCTGCCCACTGCCATGGGACCTAGAATTTTCTGACAAGGGCCCGAGACCCTGAATTTCTGTCGATGGGCCTCTAATATAAGTATAGCCTAGAGAGAGACAGTGAGACGAAATGGGTAATAATTACCGCATTAGCATTGGTTTCAGTTACTCTAACGACACTGCGTAATAACAATAATCATTAGTGTCGCCCTCCTCCTTTATCCAGGATTGGGGCTGGCACTGTGAGTGCGAGCAGTGGCCATAGTTAACAAGTTGTCGGCTCCGCTTCTGTGCTTAATACAATTGACAATTGGGTCATGTCAGGGCGAAATTCAAATAACTAGGTCAGTGCAAAACGAGTGCATTCCATGCCGTTCTAATTACTCTTTGCAGAATCTTCGACTCCGTTAAAGCGATTAGCATCGTCTAAGTACGTAGACAATCTTCATGACCAATAGAAACCAATAGCAATTTTATGTAGCTTTCAGTAAAGGGTAGACAACAACTTCACCCTCCCGAGTGAAGAAGCGAAAGAGGGAGGAAGTGAGTAAGTTGGTGCGAAGTAGGCGGGTCCAGAGGTGGATCATGGATGTGTGAGGAAGAGATAGAGAGAGGTTGCGATTGCATAAAGAAATTAGGTAAGTGGATTAGCATGATACATTATATATATATATATATATTGCATATACGCACATGATAATGCGTATGTATATTATAAATATGTCGTTATGACTCTATTAAATTTACCTCCAAAAGTTGATTGCGCGGAACGCCCTCTTATAAGGTCCTGAGGTCACTGCGTCCTCGGTCGTTTGTTGCCCACAGGCGAGTATGACTGCACTCGATGAACTCGTCCAGGTCGGTGAGTACATCTCAGGTGCAGGATGAGTGCAGAAGATGACCAAACTGAAGATGACCACACCTGTTCTGCTAATTCAATAGCACACCCTGCAGGGTGATAGGTTGTTCGTTCGAAATCAGTTGGGTGCGATTTGCCTCACGGTCTTGAAGTTCGGTGAAAATTTCTCAGTTTAAAAATGCATATTGGTAAATATATGGTATCCCAATTGGCTACATTACAGTATTTGAAATCGTAATCGTAGCCGAACATTTATATAGCGCCACTCGAGATCAAACTGCAAGATAGGCATGAAAGCTCTATGCAAAACTATTATTTGACATCTGCGTGTTAGGCCTAGGCTTAGGGTGTGTTTATGAGTTCGTGGTTGTGAACTTGAAAAACTTAACAAAATCTCAAACGGTCTATTCATTTCCACCTCCAATGTAAACCTATTTTGATGGTTTATACTTTTTTATTCTGCAAATTGTGATTTTCACCGATTTAATATTATATTTGCCAAATATTGTGACTAACTATAGGCCAGTAGCAGGTTGGATGATATTCTGGATGAACTGACGTGCGGATAGATGCCACCTAGATAAATCGATTGATTTATGGTAACTGAGGAAGTGAACGATAAGAACAGAACACTTGGTTGATGAAAATCTTTCCGCACTCGATGATTCATACCCTTCTTCCACTGCCCTCTGGTCAAGTTGAGCAAGTACGGGGGAATGTCCGCGCGGTCGGTGCGAACGAGTGCAGAGGGGGTCGATGCTGTAGTGGTCATCTGGTGGTCATCATTAGCGTCCAGTTTTAACTGCGGGTCAGAGAGTGGAATTAAGTCAGAGAGCAATTGCACATGTGTTCGTCTTGCATTGCATGCTGGGACTTCGAGGTGAAAGTAAACAAACAGACGGGGTTCATTGTATCTCGTAATATGAGGAATCAACGGGTATGTTTGATCAGTAAGATAAGGCCAGAGTAGCCTTGTAATGTAAGCTAACTGGGGTTTACACACCAAGGAAGCACCTCCAAAACCGAACAGTTAAGAATCAGGATAGGTTATGGCAGGCCCACCCGCCGCCGAGAGGAAGGGTTAGAGGGACAAATATCCAGGAGTCCGGCGACTTTTAGGGGCTCGCACTAATTTTATCACTGAGCCTAAACAGTGTAATCGTAATCTCCAAACTACTAAAGCGCCACTTGAAAGCCAAGCGCAGGGCACCAGCTTATTCACGAGCGCTGCAAAGATAGTTCAGAGGCCCGTGACTGTCCTGCCTAGTGGCCCAGATTCTCTGTCGGCGGCCCTGGGCTAAGGTAACATGCAAGAGATGAGTGGAGTTGGAAAGCCTGGCAAGATTGGCTATAGGTTAATTTCGAAGAGCACGTATTGTATTTAACTCGACATCTTGTAGCTTACATAGGCTAACCTTAGAAGGCTAAACCATATCAATCGTTCATTCTAAGCATTTATATAGCACCTCATAAAGAAACCTACTCAGAAGTGCTCCCAGCCCAGCCACTTAAGGCGCTAAGTTTTTACCTGACCTTGCCTTTAACCTTCATATACGTCTGTATATGTCTATCCAGCCGAATCTGATGATAAATCTTTCTCTTTGGTCGTAGTTTTGATAAAAAAAACTTGTCAATAATCTGATTCACGGACTTACTTGTTTTAGACTTGCCTTTAGAACTCATTACGATTGTATGAGCTATTTTTAGCTCAACCAATCACGCTTCTTGAAACGTCACCAACCACAGAAGGGAACATGCTTTACAGTCGATAGAGGAGAAATACAGGATTTACATTGTTAATTAGACAATTGCTTTTGGATATAGTGCATGCGACAACGGTGGCGCGCATGGCGAGGGTATGCGGGACAAGCAGGACCCCCTCTGGTGCAGTCAGTGATGATTGATAAACATAGGGTCGACGATATATCTGCCCGAAGATGGACTTGCATTCAACCATACGCTCTGCGACGATTCCTTAGTCAAATAAAGACTACCTCATACTCCCAACGCCCGCGAACGCATGACCGTGTTGTTCCACAAGCAAACAGTCTAGAACAAAAATCCGTTTTAATTAGAATCATCTACTTTTTAGGTATTTTGCACCAGAGTACGGATATGCAGTTGGTCAAATACATAATATACTTGCTTACTTACTTAAGTCTTTCCGTGGTTGGTGAAGTGTGATTGGTTGAGCTAAAAATAGCTCATAAAATCGTATGGGTGTTAACGGCAGGTTTGTTTTATCCTTTCATTTAGAATTATTCAGAGTTTGTGTGTGTGTGTGGGATCTAACGATTGGGTGGATCCAGGGTTTAACGACAGCTTATGACATCAGAGGCCGTTGACATCGAAAAACATTTGCTTCGCATCAAAGGCTAGCTATCGAACGATTAAACGAAGTCCCGACATTCATAGCATCAGAAGGAGCAATAATAAAGGTGTCCAAACAATAAAATGTTTTCCTCGTGTACGGACTTCATAAGTTACCCACGACACCAAAAAGGGCAATACCCATTGGTGATTAGCAATATAATTATACAAGTATTTCACTCAAGTCGCCCTCCTTCTGTAACATGTGTGTAGGTATGCACAGTCAGATTAAATTTACTTGTCCGATGTTTGGAAATTACCAAACCTATTCAAAACTAGTCGCAAAAAGATTTAAATATACCATACTTCTTCTCAGCCGTCAAAGGCGACTGACTTACCTTACTTTTATCCCAAGGACCAACGAGTCCTGGCTTTTACCCTAGCGGTCTACAAACGGCGCTATGAAAAAATTGTTTTACTATAAGATACCATAAACGCGTGGAGCGGAACGCCTTTGCGTGAAAACCTGTATAGCCACCTAGCGAATGGAAGGATCACTTTGCCATTCGTCATCCACAACTTAACTATGCATATTTATGCATTCATCGGCCAATCTGTCTTTAAGGCTACTAATAGTCGTGCAATTTTGAACTTTTAAGGCGTCAAACTCAGAAGCCAAAAAGAAGCAATTCGCTGGCGAAGGGCTTTCAATATCCGCCACCAATTCCGAGAACAAGAATGGAAAACAGGGTCTGTCAGTTAGAGAGTTGATAAAGACTGGTTTCAATGAAGAAATGCAAAGAAGTGGGTACAAAAGTAGGTTTCCAGAAAAATTATTCCAATAGCCCATTGTCTTCGATTCGAGTCGCGCTATAGAAGTGCACCATTACACTACATGTTACAGTCACCTAAGGGGCCGTCCACATATTACGTACGGGTGCGTATGGGGGTAGTCTCGCAGATATGTACGCACACAAATATAATTGTCTAATTATGACGTCCACAATAAGAATATGAAAATCAGAACTGTAAACCTAATCACTGACTATATTCCTGCTTGATCAATTTTATGTAGCATTAAAACGGTTTCAAATGTAAGTGCTGTTAGTGTTTTAATTCTTAACAACTGTTAGCAAATTTAAGCTGTTAAATATGATGCTTAGCAAAACTAAACAGCAAGTGGTAAAATCAATGTCTTGCAGAGGTTTTTGGCTATTTGACCTTTTCAATGATGAGGGAGTGGGGGGTAGAGCTCAACTATACTTACGCATGGGGAAGGGGGTCGATGAAATGTACGCATTGCAGCAGAGGAAAAGGGCATATGTAATATGTGGATGGGCCCTAACTGGGCATCAGACTTGCTTGCATCCAAATGCTCTGCATACTGCCGTTCCAAATGGACAATCTAGACCGTATGTAATTTAAATCGCTTACACCCACGAACTCTCCCAACACAAACGCACGCTCCTATATCAATAAGCAAATTATATTCAAAGATGTTGTCCACAAGCAATTTGTACACAAAGGTCAAACTCACAGTATCGACCCAACTGCAATGACGAGTAGAAGTAGTCATGAATATACAACAGGCCAAAAACCCTATTTTATTCTAGAACATCCATCGCGAGTACCTCCATAAATATATTTTTATGAATATATCGGCGACAGGTTTTCGCGTTTCCTCAAATCCACCTACAGCAAGAATGATACACAGAATCCAAACAGAATCATTACGATATATAATTAACAAATTATATATCGATAGTTTTATGAATTTCGCCAATCGTACAAAAGTTGACGCCCTCTTTATAGATTTCGCCGAGATACATAAATGGTCATTTTCAGTTTCCGACGAGATCTATCTGTCGGATGGAGGACTCTCGTGGGGGTGTAGAAGACGAATTGCGATGGTCGAGGGGGCGAATTCCGGGTGACAAATGTTACATGGCGTATTTCTGTGTCCAGTCCTTGGCCAGCTGGTTGTACCGGTCCTTGTCCGTCTTGTACATTCGCGCGATCTCGGGGACGAGCGGGTCGTCCGGATTGGGGTCTGTGAGCAGCGAGCAGATCGACAGCAGAACTGCAGCAAAAAAACAAGCGTACGATGTAAACATCGGATGGAACAACATGTTTAAAAAATCACACCAACTGGCAAAAGCTATACAAACCGTTAAAAAACCATACCCGCCGGTAAAAAATTATACCAATGCAGACAAGAGCAGTGATTAAAAAACGACTAGATAAAATTCAGTTAACGCTTGTCGCTAGATGAGCTGCCAAAGTATGAAGTGTTGACGACTTCACACTCTTAGGCTCTGTATATAAAAGTGAGTGGCCAGTCATCTCCTACGTAACTCTGCCACTGGTAGTACTCGACCAGAGCCAGTCCCCAAACCTGATACAGGATAAGGGCAACGCTAATATCTTTGTTATCCCACAGTATCATAAAACTGCAACTACCACCATCTCCTACGTCATCACCACATTCGATATGGTCACGTTTCCTAGCAGTCTGGATGGAGCAGAAAACCCCAAACCAATATCTATCAACGAACTGGATCAGAAACAACACAGTTGTTATCATCTATAGTTGAACTGGTTGTTAACAAAATAACTATCATGCTAAACCAGATAATAGCACTGAAAACAAACACAACTGAAAGTGAAATCGGTCGATGTAACAATCGATTTCCCTCAAAACAATTGAACAATTAAGCCTATCTAGAACAACCGGATTGAGAAACAAAGAAGATGGTCACAAGCTTATCCAAATGTCTAGAAACTAAAGTCACCCTCAGTGAGAGCAAATATGGCACCCAACATATTGTCAGAAAGAATCAACTACTCTATGCATAGTACTACATGCTATAACAAGTCTTCAGTGTATAAGGATTTTACAATATTATGCAAAGGACTAGCAGTGTACAAGCACACAAAAGGAGTTTACACGGTATATGAGGAATTTACAATGCATAAAGAATTTACCATATACAAGGGCTTTATAACGTGGAGCTTGTTGTTATTACGATTTACAATGTATAAGAAGCTAAGTGTACAGGATTTACGATGCATAAGGGATTTAAAGCGCAAAAGGAGTTTACTTTACGATGTAGAATAATTGCGTGAACCTTTGCTAATCGTGAGTGCAGGCGACCATTGTGATCGGAGAATGTCCAGACAGATGCTTCCGTTGCTGTTGATGTTTGGATGGTAGATTCTAGTCGTGAAGGCAAGCTGTCGGCGACACAGACAAAGACATAATTAGCGACATTTTGTAGCCAAACGATTAGAATAAGCCAAACAGCAACGCTCATAGGAAAGACAAATAAGAATGAATGGTGAAGTTATTGATAGGGATTGTTCTATCATATGGATCAGAAACGCGGATGATAAGGAAGACGATCTGAAAAGACTGGAGGCTTTTGAGATTTGGATCTGGAGGAAAATAAGAAAGTTAGCTGCACAGGACAAATGAAGAGATATTACATTTGGTGGAAGAAAAAAGGCTTCTGATAGAAGAAATGGGTGGGACATATCTTGAGGGGTGATTCCCTGCCTACAGGGGGCAGCAATCCCAGAGGGTCGAGTGGACAGGTCCCCTCACCATTTGCACATTTCCTGCCCCTCTCATTGGGTGTCATCCACCTGTCAAACGAGATGGCCGCCTGTGCCTACATGCAACAATAATGGAGGGAAGATTATAAGAAAAAAGAAGGAGAAGACCCCGAGTGATGCTCCTGGACTGGATGGTTAAAGAGACAACAGTAGCAAGTTAAAGGAGGCAACATTGGAAGTTCGAACTTGTCCAAGGGACCTAAACAAGAAGCCAAACAGCTGATCGGTAAGTTAAATTACAAAGACTATAATTGCTCACATATAATAATTACCAACTTAAACAGTTTGCAAATCTATCAGATATATTCAAAATCTTGTAGGAAAATTGACAAGAATTAGCTGTTTGTTACCCATCTCTGCTAGCGGCTTCACCTCCTCCTTCCCAACTCACCTTAGGGGGTTTGAAAGGGTAGTCTGTCGGGAAGTGGATCGTCAGAAAGAAAACGCCTCCCTGGTACGGACTGTCTGGCTGCAAGAGAGAAATATTCAGACATTGGTAAAAACACAGGAATGACAATGAACAAACAACATCTGACAATGTCCGCCTATCCCAGAATCATCATCATCATCATTTATTTATTACAACCCCATTCAGGCAGGGCATGTGTTGTGCTAGGTGTATCAGCCAGCAGGGGCAACTATCCCGGGGTCGAGGTGTCCACCCACATTTCCTAAACCTCTCATAGGGTGTCCCCTCACCAGTCAAATGAGATCGTGGCCTCTGTCAGCAAGGCATGGCCTAAAATGGGCCAATGCAGAGAATGACAGTATCAAGTCAACAGCTCTGGGAAATATAATATGGTACCATTAAATTTACTGTGTGTGAAAGTGGAGATATGTATGTAGTTGGTTAAATAAAGAATATACTTACTCAATTAAACCTAAAAAATTGGCTGCATTCTAAAGGTCAAACTCTCAAGAAGACAAAGGCTGAGAATAACAGAGGTACCTTTAAATCATCATGTATAAGCAGTTACTTTTCCACAGAACCCGTATTCTGTGAATGTTATACAACTTATGACTTTGATTATATTGATACCGTTCTATTATATGCCTCCTGTAAGGTATTTTGTATCTGATGAGAGCCAAATCAAGAAAATTAATACCTTACATCATCCCTCACCACGTGAAAGAAAAAGCAACCTAAAGCATAGTGAAAGCCACTGTTACCATGACAACCCAAACAGAGCAATTGTGACATTCAGATAGGAAGCTTGCTGTGGCAACTTGGGTCAATGCCCCACGTTGTCATAAACAACAAAACACAGTCAAACTGCTGATAAGAAAACAAACTGCACTACTTACTGGACCCATGATGGTGGCTTGCCAGTGGAATACTGAAAAAGAAAAACCAATGAACGTATTAAAACACTTAGTAACGTAAACATCATTACGCTATTATCAACCGTGAACAAACTATGTTATGAGCAGGAACCTGGACAGCTTCGATATTCAATTCGAAAATGAGACAGATGCATTCAATTAGATAGCAATGCCATTATTAAAAAACTACCAATCATTGCTTGAAGTCATTAGAAAAATTGTTGCCATCATTTTAAATGAGTAAACTAGCTTAATTTTTAATGTAATTCCTTTTAAATAGCAATAGACTTTTAATTTCTAAACTAATAAGAGTGTTATGCTTGTGCTATCAAGTAAGTTTTACATGAATCTTAAACTGGCACCAACTGACTTGACTCAAACTCTTGTCCTATTCATGAGTTTCTTCTTGCTAGGTGTTCCATGTTGAAAACAAGATGCCTCAAAATACAGTTGTACTTGTAACAGTTAAATATGACTGCAATTCCCAAGTGCTATCTCTTCAACATTCATAAGTGCAGAGAACATCGATGGTGCGGAGAAATATGGTGAGTGAGGGACTTGCATGGTTTACACGGAAACTGCCTAGGTCAAGCCTTGACCCAAAAAGGGGTGGCTTTAACCTGTACTATCCGCATAATAGACCCATTTGTCAAGTGCCACTACCCAGTGACCGAGCATTAATTGGTGAAGCTGAGCGATGGCGAGTGAAGGACTCGCTCAAGGTCTAGACACAGAAACCTACTCGCAGAGGAACCTCAAGAGGCCTGTGCTCTCCATAAGATGAAAGACAGTTCATACGCCAGTAAGTCACGCAATTGTTGTGGACTATGGCCACTTTGTGGGCAACCTATGGGTCATCAACAAACCATGAAAAAAATGCACTAGCTTCAGAAGAAGTCTACAAAGATTGCATATCCAAATAACACTGTTTATTAACCAGTGACCAGGAAGTAACATAATAATAAACAGAACCAGTAGCAATCATAATAATTATAACAATACAAATAATAACCAAAAAATAAAAATAATAACAGAAACAATAAAATTATATTCACAATAATAATAATAAAAAAAATAATGGAAGTAAACAATGTCCACTAACAGTCATCGCCAACTGGACCTGCAGAGCAACCGGCTGGTGGATCTTTTGACATGTCCTGAAGTTCCTAGAACACCAAAACCCACACTGTCAACTCATTGACCCCAAAACCATGGCACCAGGCAACATTCAAGCAAAGATATTACCCACCTTATGAAAACTATACAGGTCTGGGACAGCGATAGACTTGAAGCGGATGCACTTGTGGACTTTCAGTTTGTGTGGCAACATAAGACTAGATTTATATAGTGCCCTTTGATAGATCTACTCAGAAGTGCTCACGACCCAACCACGAAAGATATGGTGATGTTTGGGAGACCTGGTGATAGCTTGGGTGAGGATTACCAATGAGTCCTAGACAATGTGATCGGATCTGGGTGGAACTCGGGTTAAGATAGAGGTAATTACAGTGATTAAGCGTGGAGTCAATAACGAATGCAGCGATAATGGATGTGATCGTAAAGGTAAGAATGGATCGAATGTGACGTGGTCACAAAAATGCACGAAGGTGTGCCGAAGGTTGGAGCTTCGCACAAATGAAGGTAAAGAAATACCATTGACAATGGTTGGGGGTTGGACAAATGTTTAATAACAATTGGACATAGATGAAGGCAAAACAATGTCGATCAAACATGGTTCAAGGGCCTGCCATGATAATGGCTCTGAATGAGCTACCTACAATTAACTATAACCAGCCATTTGTGAAAATGTTAAGTGTTATGACATAAAAAGTCCACAGGAATAAACTTTAAACGTTATATAAGGACAATTTACTATACACGCGAACAACTTCCTTAACGCCGACATGTCTAGACCCCACACCAGTACTACTATGTTTCCTTATGCGAAACTCCATTTTTCAGATCATAATTAATTTATCGGCCTGCATGAAATCAAAGATAATAATTCTGTCAGCCTACAAACATAAACTAGGATGAGTCAAACGAATTAACTGCGTAGTGGTCAACATGTTTTACCGGATTCAAACCCACTAAACAGCACATGGAGGGAACCCATGGTCAATAAAATCAGCCAATGCAACCGCTTTTTCAGCAGAAATACATCTAATTCTTCCCCACGCCAACTTTTGATAAAATTCTCACTGATTTCGCACACTTTCGTTCTAACAATGACACAACCTCTTGACAATGGATAATGACGGCAGCAAAATACTCCCTCCCCGAAATTTTCGATTAAAAAAAACTCCGTTCCGACGATATTTTATGGAAAATCAGATGTTGGACGCGTTAAAACAGACCCGTACCTTGTTTATTCTTTTTAGAGCCATCTTTTATTTGACACGGGAACGGTTACTCAGTCTGAAAACGCGAAAACTGCCAAGACACAACTACCACCTTCGCAACCCTGATCGACTCAAAATGGCTAGATGACGAACAGAGCGCACGAATACACCGGCAAATGAGGAGCGACTGGCCGGATGTCTGTCTGCTGCGGCGCCAAGAACTACTTTAATTGTACTTACGCAAGGTAAGGTTTCGTGATTTGTAAAATCGACATTTCCACAGCGTTTGAGCGGAAGCTAGCGTTAATCAAAGATAATTGTGTCGTAGACTAAAATATGACACTTCCTCTCTCGCTGTGTATTTTGTCTGTGTGGAATGTGATGGTCAAAACAAAGATTTTAACAGGGAGCCAAGTCAGTCATTTAGCGCTGGTGAATAAGTTGGTCTCCCTGGCGTGGTTTTTGTGAGCGCTGAGGAATTTCCGAGAAGTTACAATACATTACATTTAGCCTACGATTTAATACCTGTTTTAGCAGGAGACAGCGCATTAAGTTCTTAACGTCCTGTCTGTGACAATGTAAATTCGTGGGCCTTAGGACGCAAGTTGTACTTGTGCAGAGTTAGGTGCAGACCAGTGTTGGGCACGAGACCAAATCCTCGAGACCAAGACCGAGAAGACCAAGACAAAGACCAGGTGGTTCGAGATCAAGACCAAGACTCTTTTTATAAACAATTAAATTTATTAATAGGCTAAAACGGAACAACACGCTTAAAACATTAATTTTGTTGTTGAAGAATACTAATCTTAATAATGGTCCAGAAAACAGTTTTACCGGCCAGTCTGAACTTTTGGGGGTACAGCCTTTGGCTTCGGCCTGAGAATATCACACTATAGATTGCCGACAGTATACGATAGGTTCTAAATAGGACAGCTGAACAAGTAGATTAACGTTCCGTTTGAATGGTGTAGGCCTACTTGTACTCGGAATTGTAGGTTAACAGTGACTACATGTGGCCGACCACGTAAATTGTTCCAAAACATTGACATTTGTGAAAGCAAATTTTGAAAGGGCTGGTTCCGTTGCAAATGCATTTTTGCCCATAGTAACGTGAATATATAGCCGGTCAGCACGTCATAAATCGATAACAAGCGCGTGGGGCCTAAACATCCGGTGTCTCTACTAATCGAAAAATAACCGACAAATATCAAAGAAATTGCTCTGATATGGCAAATGACCAAGAACGTTAACCTAAGACGGAGACCAATTCCAAGACCGTTCCTTTAAGATCAAGACCAAGACCGACGCAGTCGAGACCAAGACCGTTGCATTCGAGACCAAGACCGCAGTTTTCCGGTCTCGAGACCAAGACCGCGGTTTCGAGACCACATCTCTGGTGCAGACGCTGGTTGGAAAACTAAGAAATGAAGACAGTATACAAGGTCAAGGTCAAGTCGTATAAATTTGCTAAAGTTACACTTTCCATCTACTTTGGGTCCGGTAGTGAACAGGTACACGCTGGAGTAATGGATAACTCACCGGGGCGCAGAGCTAAGAAGCCGAGGTCAATACCCCTAGACAGATCTCTCGTAATGTTGACCATCCCTGTCATCGTAAGGCGGTGGCGTTTGTTAAATTAGATGTAGGGCCTATAATGCAATGGCCGCCTTGCATGGCTGCCGAAGTAACCTGTCACTATTCGTTAATAGGCCTACTTGTAATCATCTTGAGTGATTGTCAGTTTGAAATCAAAAGAAAATTATTATTGTTATTGTAATAATTATTATCAGAATGCATGCGGTCATCAGCCATTGCAGGAGCGATCTACAGGGCATCGGTACAGAATCAAAGAGCTGCCTGTGTTCTACAAATCCTGTCTTCTCCAGATTAAACATCAGAAGACAGGGAAGACAATTGTAGAATTGCTTACTTTTTAAATGAGAATGATAATTTATTCGTGAAGAACTTCTTGTATTTTCGCAAAAAAACACACACACTAATAATATAATGTCGTGAAATCAAGTCGTAATCAGGTCAATTAGACAGGGTTTGAATTGTCAAATTTTAACAAGGGGGGAGGGTTGAAAATTTTTCACATGTCGAAATGTCCCAACTGAAATGTTTGTGAACCTGAAACCAGTGTATACGGACTTAAAATTGTAGAGGATTAAGCTTAATGTGAATGTAATCGCTATATATGTATAGCAGATCAGAGGTTTGCTTGACCACCCCTAGGTAATTTTCAAAATTAACTGGCGGGGTTGAAAACCGAACTGGGGTTTAAAACCCCCCAAACCGACCTGACAATTCAATCACTGATTAAACATGTAATTAGGTCAAATCAGGTCAAATCAGGCCATATTCACGAAGTTAGGCCTATATTAAACGGGTGACCGGACAATTCGGCGCCGGATGAGTTTGTAAGTGTTTTTAGACCAGATATTGGTATGTAGTAACTGACATTTTTAAAATGTTCAGAATTGAGCGAAATACTATTCTCCATATTATCCAGCACTTGTTTGGTTATTGCAGTCATAGTCAATACATACACAGGGGACCGTGTCACCTTTTAACTAGAGTAGTCCTCCACTGCAGAGAAAACTAAAGAATATTAGAAATTTACATCGATTTCATTTTCTGACTATAAAAATCTGACTATTTACTAACGACAGTAGAAGTTGATAAATCCATGTCTTAATGTTATTGTACTCTTTAATCGCAATTACTCAAAGTTGGTATTTTATGGTTATTATCTTCACCAGTTTCTATAATAACCAGACATGTGCTGGATAATAATGGAGAGTACTATTTCGCTTCCATTCTGAATATTTGAAAAATGTCAGTTACTACATACGTACCGATATCTGGTCTAAATACACTTACAAACTCAGTCGGCGCCGAATTGTCCGGCGCCGAACTGTTTGGGAACCATTAAATGACTCAATGACTGAGTAACTGTTCGATAGTCGATACTTCTGTAATGTTGTGAGTTTGTAAGTCAGCGATATTTCTTTTGCAATAAACGAAAAATACAATACAATAGATCAAATAAAGTCATAATCATGTCAAATCAAATTGCAAGAGGTATGTCTCAATAAAAACCAATAGGTATATTTACCACTTGAGGTAATTTTTATGAATGAAGTAACAGTGTTACTATTTCAATATTTTCGTTTTATTATTTCCCTACTTGATGAGGTTTTCCTTTGACGACTTGTCTCATATAATTGTTGTGCCAGTCTCAATCAGCTGCTGCTGCTGTTGCCATGGTAACAGGAGCATCTTTTGCGCGGACGGCAATGGTAGCTGACAACCTGTCCTTTTCTATGAATGGTTGCTATACAGGCAGATGGGATAGTCTTCAATGATTGAATCCGAATGGGCTTTTCAGAATTCCGTGGAGAGGAAGAGAGTCATGGAGAATGGAGACAAACACACCAACACGCTTGTGTGTGTGTGTGTGTGTGTGTGTGTGTGTGTGTGTGTGTGTGTGTGTGTGTGTGTGTGTGTGTGTTCTTGAGAAGTAAACGAAGACAGCCAAATTGACAAATAGACAGATGGACTATAGACAGACATACGGATGATACAGAACATTGATAGACGGAAGGGACAGACAGACAGACAGACTGTCACAGACAGACAGACAGACAGACTGTCACAGACAGACAGACAGACTGTCACAGACTGTCACAGACAGACTGTCACAGACAGACTGTCACAGACAGACAGACAGACAGACTGTCACAGACAGACAGACAGACAGACTGTCACAGACAGACAGACAGACAGACTGTCACAGACAGACAGACAGACTGTCACAGACAGACAGACAGACAGACTGTCACAGACAGACAGACAGACAGACATGCACAAACTACATTGACATTATTAGAATAGCATTTTATATCTGAGCAACTAGCACTTCTCATAACAGTTCACGATCTGCTGATCATTATTCGATCCGCATCGATCTTGCTTCGATCCATTTCGATCCTGCTTCGACGCCGCGTGGTATCCTTCGATTAGGGCCTTCGACTCCGGCGTCAAGGTCCTCATTTTCTTCGCTCTGAGCCAGCCGTCCTTGACAGCCACGTGCCCGCACTCCAGCTCCTGATAGCTGATATTGAGCCGGACAGGGCGTGGATCGAGAGCGGCGTAATGGTGTTCGTAGCGACCCTGAGGGGTGGCCATTGCCCCGGAAGGAGGAGGAGGAGGTGGAGGAGGAGGAGGAGGGAGAGTCGACCCGATGAGGGGGGTGTTATGGTGGGGGGTGCGATGGGAGGTGGAACGATGGCGTAGTCGCCAGCAGGTGATTAAGACTACGACGGTGATGACGATGATGAGGCAGGAGATGATGATGATGACGACGACGGTGGTGGTTGTTGGCGGGAAGAACGACTCGATACGATCCTGTTGTTGCGGCCGAATCACTGAAAATGATAATCAGATGATCATCATCATTCGTCCTTTGTCTGTTTGTGTCTCTGTTCCTGCTCTTCGTCGTTTCTGCTGTTCATTATCATCGTCATCATCATCATCATCTCGTCGTTATCAGCATCATCGTACATCACACAGGGCGACTCAGTAAAATTGAACCATCGGTTAAAAAGCGGTTTTCCTCAAATTTACACGATTTACAGAGGATAGAAATTTTCAGCAGTCTTTGGAAAATGTCACTGGAACAGTTTGTTTGTTTGCTTGTTACCAAAATCAAAGCTATTTAAATATTCTGTTCAGTATTTTCAAATTTACACAAAAAATGGACAGTAACTCGTGCTTTCAGAATCAAATTTCTTCACCTCTTATTACGAATTCAGAAATCAGTTAAACAATTCATCTCAAAACATGTTCAAAGCGGTCCGACCGCGGAGTCATGATTTTTGTCTTACCGGAAAAAGATATTAGAAATTTTATACCCAGAGTATTACACAAAAACATAGCCTATACTAAAACATTCATCAATTGAAATTTCAAACTAACTGATTTTCTGATTGGACGAAACCATAAACTGGCTAAATATTAATCTGTAGGCTACTTAGTATGACTATTTAGGCTGTCAAAATTGTTGAAATCACGGCCCGGGTACAGGTCGACCCGTGGAGCGGTTACCCGACCACTCGGACATTTTCTTAGAAAATGTAGGGAATTGCGCATTTTTGCGGAATGTTGGGCACTCGAGAACCGATTTCATTGCCCAGGCAGATAGCCAATATGACTAACGGAACATTTCTGATATATGTTCAGGTAAAATGGTGCGCATTTACGGAATGTCGTTACCCGAGAACCGATTTCATTAGCCGGACAGTCAGCCATTTCCTAACAAGGCTATCAACGGGTAATGACCATTGTATCAAACTGTGGATTTTTCAGTATGATATCTGAATAAACAAAAAATGATCGATTGGCTGATATCCTAACTTTAAACACAAACTTCAAGTCTTTATGATGAAGCTCCTACTTCCTCGTCATAATAATCACAATAATCACAACAATCACCATCGTCGTCATCATCATCATCATCATCTGTCATCACCACCGTCCAATCAGCGCCCATTGACTCATAAGTTTCTCGTTGAGCTCACCAGATGGCCTGACTGTGAGGTATGCTCTTCGAAGGCTGAACCCGCTCGTGCTGAGGGCGGCGCATGCGTACTGCCCTGCGTCGGCCTGAGTGGTTCGATGAATGGTCAGTTTGGTCAAGAATTGACCGTTCGGTGGAGGATGCGTGGTGAACTGACCTCGGCGCAGTACGACGTAAGGGTCGTCGTGAATGAGGATGGTGGCTGAGGACGTGTAGGAGGAGGAGGGTTGTTGTGTGTCCTCATTTATCGAGGAATCAAGTCGCTTGAGCCACTGTTGAGGATCGATATGCAATAGAATTGAATTTCATGCCATGCAACACGATTATCGTAATCGCCAAACTTATAAAGCGCCACTAGAAGGCCAAGCGTAGGGCACCAGCTTATTCACGAGCGCTCCGTCGAATCAGAGTCCAAATGGTGGCACTGGAAGGTCCGGGTCCGGTTGCCCAAAGGGGCAGAGTAGCTGTTACGGCCATAGGGAGGATGTTTTCAGGTTGTGAGTTGGGAGGCAGAGGATCGGATGACACGGGATGAGTCGGGATATGTGCTCTTGGAGAGATGACGCTTTACTGGAAAACACGCGGGGTTATAGATAAGGGAACCAAAGAAAGATGTTGATGCTGGGTGATTGGCAGTGACGAGGCAGTGTTATTCAGTAATTAAAAAGCAATTATATGCAATTAAGACACGCAATTGAAATGCTAGTATTGCAATTGTCATTGTAATTAAATTACATGTTCAGTTTTGTAACTTCATTTCAATAAAAATATTGCATTCAATTTGTAATTGAATGAAGTGTAAATTATGAATTGCGTAGTGGACCAACACGCCATCCAGCCGTTCCCCATTTAAATTTGATAAGCTGTTCTGCATTCAGACCTCATGAAACATTATCGTTAACATTATTCTATCTAAGAAAGTGTGTTACGCAGCCAGGTTTTCACTCAATAGCCTGCAGCAGGCCGGCTGCTTACCTCAACCCAATGACCTTGGAAATATAAGGCACGACAGGGTAAGATGAGCAATGGTATGGTATTATTAAATACCTCAATGTGTGGCTCGACTGGGCTCTGGATGAGGCAGTTGAACGTGACGGGGTTACCCTCGGAAACCGTCTGGTTGCTAGGATACGGTGGCAGAAAGATCGGATCGTAGTCAGGGAAACCTAAAGCAACATCATCATCATCATCATCATCATCATCATCATCATCATCATCATCATCATCCATCCATCCATCCATCCATCCATCCATCCATCCATCCATCCATCCATCCATCCATCCATCCATCCATCCATCCATCCATCCCACCCACCCACCCACCCTCCCACCCACCCACCCACCCATCCATCCATCCATCCATCCATCCATCATCGTCGTAATCATCATCAGCACCACCACCACCTAACCACAATCATCTCGTCATCATCATAATCTTAGTCATCAACACCGCACCCATAACCAGCATCATGTTAATGATCATCATAATCGTCACCATCATGATCAATATGAATGTAAATTAGTATCATCGTCGTCGTCGTCGTCATCATCATCGTTCTCATCGCCTAATCCGACCTACCAATGACATCCACATCGTAGGTGAAGTTGATGGTTCCTGCCCTGTTGACGGCCTTGCAGCTGTACCTTCCACTGTCCTCGACCTTCACCCTTGCCAATCTCAGCATCCAGCGTCCTTCGCCGTGACGCAGCGCCTCGTCCTCGTCGGCGATCATCCTCCCGTCCTTGTACCACGTCATTTCCGGTCGAGGTTTCCCGCCGGCGCGACAGCGCAGACGGACCGTACTCCCGGGTGCCTGGGTCACGTGGGAGTCCCGGATCATCTGGTCGAGGCGCAGGAACACCGGAGACTCTGCGAGGAATAGCAGGTCAAGGACAGCGTCTTAATGTCAGGGTCATGGTCGTTGGTGAGGTCAGACGTCTAGATAAAGTCAAGGTCGTGTCAAGGTAAGGACAATGTCAAATAAATTTTAGGTGAAGCCAATGTCAATTCACTGTTAGGGTGAATGTCGGAGTCAAGGCCAGATTCTCAAGGTCATGGTCACTGGCGAGGTTAGGTCTCTAGGTAAAGTCAAGGTCGGTGTTAAGGTAAGCGCAAGGTCAAATTGTAGATGAACTATAAGGTCAAGTTCGCAGTCAACGTCAATGTCGGGGTCAAGGTCAGTGTCATGGTAAAATCTGTCTTAGTAAAAGGTGCAGCAGAAAATGAAAGTTAGAGTCAAAGTTCAAGTCCTTCTTCTGATTAAGCCTCGGTTTCCTACAATGGAAGCGGTATTCAATGACGACTGCCGAGAGCGGCGCTACTTAAGCACTATTACCGTATTACCACCTCTGTCGTGGTCTTACCACGAGTGGCGTGGTATTAATTATCATTGCATTACCTGGTCGAGCTTGGTATTCCTCAAAGTAGTTCTCGCCGAAGTCGGCAGGCGGCACCATCGTACTGTTGACGTTTGCTGAAGCGAAAGATCACACAGTCTAAAGGTCACTCACTCTATAAATAGGATTTACAGATTCGACCCAATTACATATATGCACGCATGCGCACAGAAGGACAGAGACAAGGAAACTAAATGAAAGGGTGTAGTGAATGGCGGAAGGAAGGAAGGAAGGAAGGGAGTAAGGGTTGAAGGGAAATAGGGTTGACTGGATGGACGGAGGGAGGAAAGAAAGAAGCGGAAGAGAGAAAGAAACTGCATGGAAGGGTGTAATAGTTAGAGGAAGGAAGAAATTAAAGAAGGAAGGAAGAAAGTAAGGAGAGAAGGAAAAAAGGAGGGAGTGAGGAAGAAAGGAAGGAAGCAAGCAAGCAGAGAAGAAAGCAAGAAAGACATAATGTAATGTAAATCATCAAAAATTTCTCAGCTCAAAGAAAAGTTAGCTCAGGTAAATCCACCGACGCCAGCGAAGAAGATGAGTGGAAGTAGAAGATGCAATCTCTGAGGCAGCCATAGGTGGTATGAAATGTTAGCCTCGACATATAAGGGCGGGTGGCCAGTACTCTCCCTCGCCGTCTCTCCTTCCCACCGTCAGTGAACCAGATTTTTGTCCATGTCCTTCTTCTGCCAGTCTGCACTGTGTGCCTGCCCGTACCTCTCTTTATGTCTCTCTTTCTCTCTCTCTCTCTCTCTCTCTCTCTCTCTCTCTCTCTCTCACACACACACACACGCTAGCTCTCTATCGGTCTCTCTCCCTCTCTACGTGTGTCTGTCTTTCTGCTTGTGTGCGTCTGTCTGCGTTTGTCTCCTTTCATCAACTTCTGATCGTGTGCAAACGAAAGATACCCGGATGTTTATAAGGGACATGAAACGCCAGTTATACATGAATGTCCCCAGGGCCATCAAAACCATTTCCATAAACATCTGCACTTACTTACTTACGTAATCATAGACTAACAGACGTACCTTTAGTGTACATAACGTTTGTTGGCCTGCCTGCTCGTGTGTTCGTGCGCATATGCCTGTGTCTGTACGCGTATGTGCAAGTATTCCTATGTGTGCGTGTTCGTGTGCGTATGCCTGTGTGTGTGTGGCCGCGTACGTGTGTGCGTTTTGTGTAAGCATGTATATTAATTTTATGTGTGATCTGTCACATTCAAATCATACCTACTGCTTACTAACTCAATCTATCGTACTCTAACTTAACTCTAGATTTCACTTGAATTGACCTTTACTGTTATTCTATTCTATTCTATTCTGACATAACATAATATAACATGTCATGATTAAATGCAGCCCTATATTGGCAAACAGAAAGACATAGACACGCATACCTCCGTACATACACTCACACACACACACACTAAAAGTTTAACGACACTGTGCGACAACATAGATCATTAGCGTCGCCCTCCTCCTGTATGCAGGCGTGGAACTGGCACTGTCAGCGTGCAAAAGTGGGGAGTTATATAGATTTATTCACAGGACTTATTTATTTTATTCTTTTATCATCTGACCCAAAAGACCGTTCTCACGTTGATTTCGGCTTGATTAATATGCGAAGGAGCTTAGTGGGGTCACATAAATCGATTAAACCATTTGACGATTGTTATTGTGTCAGAAGTAGCAATCAAAAAGGTGTCTTAATTATATCAATTATATATATATATATATATATATATACTAGGCAGAATGAGACTTTAAATATTATTAACTTTTTTAGTTTGACAGCGTGTGCAACTTCTAGGATTTATTTAGTTTTGCCTTAGTTTACACTAGGAAGTAGTAATTAGTGGCCTAAGTAGTGTTTTTAGTTAGGTTGATTGTCGTTTTGTAAATAAAAAATCTGACATTCGTTTTCAAAACAAAGAAACCTGAAAGATTAAAACACACTGTTTGTCCAAGTTTATCCCGAGGAGTATACGAAACCGGGGAAGAGTCGAGTTCCGAACCGAGTTTCGGTTCATCCCTAGTACGCGAGTATGTGTGCGGTACTAGTGAGCTTCAGTAGCTAATAGTAACTCTAACCGATGCGCAATGGCATTAAATCGTACCCATCGCTTCCTCGTCGTCCAACACGTGACATCGAGGCAGATATCTTGAAGGGGCGCTATATCAAGTCCTTTATGATTGATTAATTGATTGAGTGATTGATTGAATGAACGAATGATCGATCGACCTTACGATTGATTGATAGGATGAATGATTGATTGATCCATCGGTCTATCAGTTAATTGATTGATTGATTGATGCAATCCCAACTCACGCGATACATAGACAAGATATCTCGCCTCAGCCGATCCGAATCCGTTGGTGGCGGTGCACTGGTAGACTCCGGTGTCGTCCAGCTCCAGGTCCCGGACGTGGAGGACTCCGAGACGAAGGACCTTGAACCTCTGCCACCCCGCGTGAATGCCCCGTCCGTCCTTCGTCCACTCGTAGATCGCCTCGTGAGGTTTGGATTCAACGGGGCAGTCGAGGCGAAGACGGTCACCGGCGCGGACCAAATGACGCCGCTCATAGTTCGACAAGACCCGCGGAGGACCTGAATGTAATGTAAGGTATACGGTAAGGTATACAGTAAGGTAAGGTACGGTAAGACGCAGCATCACTTGGATTAACACTAAGGCGAGCAATGGTCTCGACGATTGACCGAGGACTATGGAGACAATCTATGTTCGTACACTTCGTCATGAATCAATGATGATGACGTCACATATGTGCATGGGTGAGCGATTGCAATCTTACTTACCGTTGGTGATCGGATCGTCTGCTTTTGTCCACCGATTGCTGAGGATGATCACCAGAGAGGTGATGATGCGCAGGAGAACCACGGCGTTGCGCATCACCAGACAATAATGATGACCCTGTATGCAGCAAATTGCCTTTGCGCAGTAAAATTACCCTTTGTAGTAAGATGACTCTGTACAGGAGAGATTACTCCAGATATTAAAAATTACTCCGAATACAGTAAAAAATTACTCTGTATTGCAAAAATTTATCTGAGGCCACTTGAGTAGTAATTTTCCAGCGTTATTTTCTGCCGGGGTATGTTCGGTTTGCGTGTAACAGACGGTCATTTCTATTTGAAGGCCCACGACTGTCATTTATCTTGTTGTCTTTATACCTACTTGTGGCAATACAGTAATTGTTCAGTTTGGGTCACTTTATTAGGTGTAATTTTCCAGTTCGTTGTCGTTTCTAATCCGCGCATAGCGTCAATTGGTCATTACATAGAATCCTCATTTTAAAGCGATTATTTTCAGAGCGGTCATTTTCAGGGAGGTCATTATCAGAACAGTCATTTAGAGATCGGTCCTTTTGAGATCGGTCATTCTGAGCTCGGTCATATTGAGATCGGTCATTTTTGGAGCGGTCATTTAAAACGACTATAGGCCTATACGGCGACGGCAACGGATAATTCGAGGCAGAGGATTTATGTGCTCGAGGAAGAAGAGGAGGAGGAAGAGGAGGAGGAAGAGGAGGAGGAAGAGGAGGAGGAAGAGGAGGAGGAGGGTGTTCTTCAGTTGGATAGGAGGAGAAGGGTTAGGCTGGATGGTCGTTGAACCAAATTGCATTTGTCGGTTGCTTTGACAAATGCCATAACGAGAGAAGACCTTAGACTTCCGGACTAATTAGTACAACTAACAGGATGATCGGTCGATACACTGTCTCCCTCTCTTCTTCACTGTTCCAGCATGCTTCGCCTGTTCTCCTCTACTCTTTATACCCCCCCCCCCTCTGGGTTGTTTCAACCTCTGTCTCTGTCTCTCACTGTGTCTCTGTCTGCGTTTGTTTGTGTGTGTGTGTCTCCTTCTTATAGGATGCTTACTTCTATCCTTCCAAACCGTTTTAGATTTATTCATTTTATGTTTAAAAACTTAATGAGCCAAAATCACACTAGCTGTCTCCATTGATAGTTCACTTAATTATATGAATTGAAAAGACATGCAAAATTCAATTTAATTCAATTACGCATTAGGCCTTTCATGAGTGGGTATATAAAATCTACACAACCACCCCACAGGCACACCAACGCAAACACGCAGACCAATACACGCGCACAAGCAAACAAACACCTCGAGTACATCTCTTATCTCACACAACTCCACGTTAATTTTTCATGAAACTCAATGGCTCCCTCCCTCCCTCTGTCTCTCTCTCTCTCTCTCTCTGTCTCTCTCACTCTCTCTCTGTCTGTCTCTCTCTCTGTCTGTCTCTCTCTCTCTGTCTGTCTGTCTGTCTCTCTCTGTCTCTCTCACTCTCTCTCTGTCTGTCTCTCTGTCTCTGTCTCTCTCACTCTCTCTGTCTCTCTCACTCTCTCTTTCTGTCTCTGTCTCTCTCACTCTGTCTCTCTCTCTCTGTCTCTCTCTCTGTCTCTCTCTGTCTCTCTCTCTCTGTATCTCTCTCTCTGTCTCTCTCTCTCTCTCTTACTCTCTCTCTACAATTCTTCGGCCTCATTCAGCTTCCCACTACAGTTAATTTCGTTCCCACAATAGACCTCTTGATTTCCCCGTTGTAGAACTGCTATGGCTCAGTCTAGATCATTTGCTGGGCGGGGGAGACGTAGAGTGTTGGTCAACACCTTCTTTCGCTAGGCGACGGCATTTCTTAAAATGAGATTTGTAAAGTAAAGGACGCCCTGCGTGGCTGCCGACGGTTAAATTCGACTCCTGTAATAACTTGTCATTATTAGTTCATACTGTACTTGCAAGCATACTGCAGTTTGTCAGTTTGAAATTAATTACTATAACTATACTATAATTACTATAACTACTACTACTACCACTACTACTACTATTACTCCACCTATTACTTCCCCTATCACCCCTACTCCACCTACTACTCCTATTACTGCTACCACTCCGCCTACTACTACTCCCCCATTACTTGCACTACTACTACTTCCACTTCCTTCACTAATTCCACTACTTCCAATATCACTTCCACCACAACTACTTTCACTTCCACTACCGCTTCCACTACAACTACTTTCACTTCCACTACCGCTTCCACTACAACTACTTTCACTTCCACTACCGCTTCCACTACAACTACTTTCACTTCCCCACCACCACTACTACTTCCCCTACTACTATTTTTCACTAATACTACTATTATTACTACTACCACAATTGGTCCCTCTCTCTGGAATGCGTTTTCTCCTTCTGTTTGCTTTACAATTCTATCTGTCAGTCTCTCCTTTGCTTTTCTCAAAACCTGTTACGTCTTTTAGGGCCTCGTTCAATGGCAGCACATCTGAACGGTTCACACAATACTTCACAATTGCTTAAATTCTCTGTACTTTACGACAAGTCTTTCAACTGTAATATATGGAATACAAATATCCGCCTTTGACCATTACAAGCGTCCTATTTGGTAAAAAATCTCCGATAACGAACTTAACATTTCATGAAAAAATGTCTAAAACTGTTTAACAATCCCACTGCACATTTCATCCTTCCCAATGAATTCCTCAAACTATTGGTAAAACCTCCTCAGAATAACATGTCCATTACCACAATCATAACATTTCACTAGAAATCTCCCGATCAACCGGTATTAATCTCCCGCAACAAATCTCTCTCATATTACCTTACCAGAATATCTCCCGTATTGCAATTAATATCTCGTTCGAAAATTAATCTCCCGGAAGGACTTATTCTAAATCTCTCAATCAGTTATTAATCTCCCAAAATTGCCCACACATAATTAAAAAATGAAGAACTCACCATTCGTTCCGATGTTCTTATCTAGAACCGGATACCCACTTCCGTTCTAACGTCTAAACCGGAAACAGATCCTCTAATAAAATCCAGAACGAGGATCCAGCGTCCACACGTAATCCCAATTTATACCAACCTCGCTCGAACTCTTCCCACAATTCAGTCGGCTACGAGCGCCAATTAGCGAAGAAAGATGGCCACCGGAAGCGGAAATGAAGCGGAGACTTCCGGTTAGGGGCGGAAGCGACGTCCGGGCGTCGATCGACCGTCGCTGGCGCTGACCAGCGGTAGAATGGACAGCGGTCAACGGGTGGTCAGTCGGTGGTCAGTGGACACTGGTCAACGTAGACATAGTCTCCCTCTGTAGCATCGCCACGAAATGCTGATGACTGATTGAATATCTCCTTGTTATAATTCATTGTCTATCATTATCACACACACACACACGCACACACACTCATACACACACAGGCCTATATATAATTTGGAACATGTATGTATGTATGTATATATATACGTATACCTGTACAAAAAAATGCACATGTATGCTTGAAATGAAGCTCTCCCTCTGTCTTTCTCTGTCTCTCTCTGTTTCTTTCTGTCTCTCTCTCTCTGTTTCTTTCTGTCTCTCTCTCTCTCTGTTTCTTTCTGTCTCTCTCTCTCTCTGTTTCTTTCTGTCTCTCTCTCTCTCTGTTTCTTTCTGTCTCTCTCTCTCTGTTTCTTTCTGTCTCTCTCTCTCTGTTTCTTTCTGTCTCTCTCTCTCTCTGTTTCTTTCTGTCTCTCTCTCTCTGTTTCTTTCTGTCTCTCTCTCTCTCTGTTTCTTTCTGTCTCTCTCTCTCTGTTTCTTTCTGTCTCTCTCTGCCTGTCTGTCTCTCACTCTCACTCCCACTCTCTCTGTATGCCTGTCTGTCTCTGTCTATATATATATATATGTTATATATATATAAAACACAGAGAGACACAGATGTACAGATATACGATGATGTATATATATATATAGATACTTATACAGAGAGAGACATACAGACAGACATAGACGCAGCGACAGACAGACACAGACAAAGAGACAAAAGCGAGTGTGTGGCGTAAAGCAGACAGACAGAGAGATAGTAAGACATATCGATAGACATACAGATCTGACTATTATCGTAGTAATTCACAGGTAGTTAAACATAACACCCAGGTGAGCGAGTGCAGAGGCAGACGGTCTCCCACCGGAGCCACCCCCCCTGTAGAACTCACCCATCCTCCATCCTCCGCCTCTCAGTCTCCGCATCACCTCTGCCGATGCTCTCCTCTATTGGTCGCAGCTGCGTCAGGTCCGAAGGTGCGCCAGGACCGCATACATTTGAAGTCTCAGCGATTCGCTGCCTTGAGGCAAAACACGAGTCACTCACGTATCAGACAGGCAAACAGAAGGACGCACATATAGACGCATACAGGCAGACAGACAGACAGACAGGCACAGACATATAGACACACAGCCATGTGCTAGAGAGACAAACAGACGAACAGTATGAGACATAGACCGATTCATTTGGACGCGTTTAAGTTAAGTTGTTTTAGCCAGGTGTAGTGATCGTTATTATCGGTCACGCGGTCGTCATATTGGCAGGTAACACGACTGGACCGTTTCATTCTCTTGCCAGCAGCTGCTGCAGCTGACCTCTTGTTAGTCAGTTTATAGAACGTTAAATCGTCGGTTCACTGAGATTGGCGAAGCCATGATATATCCTCTCGCCTGGATTCAAACCCGAAGCAAATGCGGAAGAAAAGTGACAAACCTATGCAATTATGAAAACACGATGTTCTTGGTCTAAAGTTGCAATGCAGGCTCGAGAGGAATATATGCTGGATGGATAGATGGATGGATAGATGGAAGAGAGGGCGAGTAGATGGATGGATGGAAGGAAAGATGGGAGGACGAATAGAGGGTGAATCCGGCAAATGAAGAGTTCGATGAATTGATGGAATGATGGATAGATTGACGGATGGAGGGATGGACGGATGGAGGGATTGACAGATGGATGGATTGACGGATGGAGGGATTGACAGATGGATGGATTGACGGATGGATGGATTGACGGATGGATTGATGGATGAATGGACGGATGGATGAATGGACGGATGGATGGATTGACGGATGGATGGATGAATGGACGGATGAATGGATTGACGGATGGATTGACGGATAGATGGATGTATATACGGATCGCTGACGTTCGAATAGATGAGAGCACAATGCAATACAGCAATATTATGTCATTGTAGTCCTTCCCTAAAGTTCAGTAATGCATACAACCTGCTTCACAGGAATTATTTGTCTAATTCTCGACCTTTTGGTCACAAGGACCATTTCAGTTACGCTTATTATAACACCCAGTGAAAGGTTTGCTGATAAAGTCTAACAATTAAAGCAAATTGACGAGTTTAATGTAAGGGAGAATAAAAAAGGTGTCCAAATGACA
Organism: Bimastos eiseni; assembly: GCA_959347315.1. Classification (NCBI taxonomy): domain Eukaryota; kingdom Metazoa; phylum Annelida; class Clitellata; order Crassiclitellata; family Lumbricidae; genus Bimastos; species Bimastos eiseni. The sequence goes on along the minus strand of OY365812.1, from coordinate 40,111,916 downwards.
CTGACTCTGTTCAGTATTTGAGCTATTATTATTATGGCGCCGATGATCGAAGAGACTTGCCGATTAGTGACCGATAGTCAACGTCACTTGGGTGCATGACGGATAAGTGCATAACTCGCTTTTGTGCAGAGTTGCTGACCGATCTTATGATAACAAAGATCATTATCTCTCTCTCTCTTTCTCTCTCTCTCTCTTTCTCTCTCTCCCTCCCTCTCTCTGTCTCTCTCTGTCTCTCTGTCTCTGTGTCTCTCTCTCTCTCTGTGTCTCTGTGTCTCTGTCTCTCTCTCTCTTCCGTCAGGTGTGTGTCGATGATGAGGTTTTTACATAATGGCTCCATTTCTGTCTGTCTCTGATAGTATCCAGGGCTGTTCTTATGTCGATGTTATTTTCTTCAAGATCTTGTCTCACATTTTCCATCCATGTCTTTGTCTGTCTTCCTCTTCTTCGTGTTCCTTCCACGTGGCAATATAATGCCCTTGATAACCTCTTTTCATCCATGCATGTTACATGACCAATCCATGTCAGTCATCTTTTTCTGATCCTGTCTGCCATGGTTTCTCTCTCTCTCCCAGCTCAGTCCGGGTTACATCATTCCGAGTCCTGTCCCATCTGGTCCTCCCCGCTATTCTACTTAGCCAGCTCATCTCCGCCACAAGAATCTTCCTTTCATCCTCCTGTCACAGGCACCAGCACTCAGATCCATACAGCAATAACGAAGTGACAAATGCCTTGTACAATTTCAGTTTTACTCTTGTTGATATGCTGCTCGTCTTTCACCTCTTACTGAGTCTGCCAAACATAGCTGATGCGAGGCTAATCCTACGTTTTATCTCCTTTGTGCATTGTCCAACAAAAGATCCCATCCCAGGTACACTAGTTCTGTGATTAGCTCCAATCTCACTTTCAGCTCTTTGTATTGCTTTCCGATGGTCGTTATTTTTTGGGGTTTTCCGCATTTATTCTTAGTCCGAACCTTCTACTATTATCGTGTACACTGTCTGTCAGTTCTTGCAGTTGGCATGGCAATTCTGCTGACAAGTCAATATCATCAACAAAACGCAGGTTGTCAAGTATATGTCCAAGTAGTGTCACTCCAGCTTCGACAGAATTCATTGCACGACTCATTATGGCCTCCAGAAAAGCAGGTTCAACAAATCTGGCGACAACTCGCATCCTTTTCGTACACCTACTGTGATCTTAAACCACTCTGTAAGTTCTCCATCCCCTCTTACTGCACTCATTGACTTGCGGTACAGATCTTCAAGCAGCATCACCAACTCCTCTGGGATTCCATCGTTCCTGAGTACTTGCCATAGTCCTTGTTGCCATACACTATCGAATGCCTGTTTAAAATCAATAAAATTGTTTTACATGGTTCTATTCCTTCAGAAATACTTCTCTGATAGTTGTCGAACAACGAAAAGTTGATCCACGGTACCTATTCCTGCTCTGAATCTCGCCTGCTCATCAGCCACCACTTCCTCTACATAAAAATATTATTTCCTCAAACGTTGCTGTAGTATTTTCGTGTATACTTTTCCAGGAACACTCAACAGACTTATGCCTCGATAACTGCTTCTCATTTTTCTTATGGATTGGGACGATTATAGCTTACAGGTTGCAAGGCAATCTATAATAGTATTACTGAGGACATGACATCACTTGGACTAACATTAAGCTAAGGGGAGCAATGGACTGGAAATCGACAGAGGACATCAGAGGTCGTTTCTTTGTACCCATCGCCGGCAAATGGCTGGCATCAAGAACTGATGATGATGATGCTGAGCTTCACATTCAATAATTTAAAGTACTAGACACATTCGGACAACACCTGTAGAATGGCTGTATAATAATATTTTAACAGTATGGTCACAATGCATGGGAGAGGTAGCAGTAGGAATCTCACGCGTTTTATTAGCGCCCGTTCATCGTTGAGAAATAACATCAGTTCGTTATTGCCAACCATTTTGCTTAATAGAAACCCAAGTTATGTCCAGCTATAGATAAAGTATACTGTCGTACGTCGACGCATTGTTTTTTTAATTTCATATAGCGCTTCAACAATCGTCTATATATAAGGCTCCAATGGGCCCCACTGGCAGCTTATGGGTCATTGGAAATTGCAGGCCCCGCCAACCCTTCCTCTATTTGTCTCTGTGCCAGTCTCTGAGTCTGTCTCTATGCCTATCTTTGTGTGTGTCTCTGTCCCTCTCTCTGTCTCTGTATCTCTGTCTGTGTCTGTCTCTGTCCGCATACCCTCTTTGCGTTCATGTCCTTCCTTTCCTTCCTCGTCCCTTCTCTTCCTGCGATGTTCTCTATTGCCAATACTTCCAATAAATTGCCCCAACTCATCCTCACTCATCCTTTCGGGTTCGCACTCTGCTTCAACCCTCTTCTCCTGCCACAATCTTCCTCTGTTGTCCCTACTCTTCTCTTCTTCCCTTCCTGTACCTACTCTTCCAGGACACTGCTTTCTCGCAAGTCAGCCCATATGCATTCCCTTTTCGCCCGTATGGTGTATACTCTTCCTCTTTCCTCCATACCGTTCCTCTCTCGCTTCCAATACTCGCCATTATCGCACCTTCTGTCTGTCTGTCTGTCTGTCTGTATGTCTCTCTCTCTCTCTCACACACACACACACACACACACACACACACACACACACACTTCCCTGTCCTACTCTTCTTCTTTCCTCCACGCCGTTCCTCTCTAGCTTCCAATACTTGCCTCTATCACACCTTCTCTCTCTCTCTCTCTCTGTCTCTCTCCAACTCCTTTATCGTCCCTTCCCTTCCATATTTTTCCCTCTTCGATACTTCCCTGCAAGCGCCGTCTTCCACTTCCCATCCAACCCATCTCCTCTCCACTCACATACCGCCCTCTCCTACCCCTCCTCTCCTTTTCCATCCGTCAATCTCCTTCTCCCTTCCTCTCTTCCTCATCGGTCGAGGTATAATTGGTCATCGGTCGGTTGCCATGCGATAAGGACTTTTTGTCCGGCTGGGGTCAGTTATTTTGACCGGGGTCACATCCACTGCAGCCGCAGAGAGGCGTTCCTTACGCTGATCGCTCGAGGATTCTTCGATGGGACCTCCGTCCTGCCGCTAAACCTCACCTCGATCGTGGTTGTCCGACTGCGCATGTCCGGAAGTGAGCCGACGGATGATATCGATGTTATCTTATCAATGAAACGTCTGATTATATCGCACTCTTGGTGTTTGGTAGATGCAGTGTTTCATTTGCACTCATACATCGACATATACAAAATTCATATATAAATACACAGATGTTCTTCTTCTCTCTTTCATTTTGAGTTAATCTCTCCAGACACGCGATTCCATCTGTTATGCTTGGTTCTGTCTTCAATTTCAGAAGTTTAAAGCCCTGTTGTATAATGTAATGTAATCGAACCTTTTTAATGGCGCCCCTTCAAGATACCTACTGAGAAGCGCTCTCTGCGCTGGCCTTAATGATGTAAAACATCATTTCACACGAATAAAATACACAAGTTAGCAAAACACTGCACTGTAAGCTGAATGCGTCGCCTGTGGTCGGGACAAGCACAAGTGTGGAGCCAAACAACGGATTCGCGTGTTGACAGATGACATTATGTAAATAAAACACAATACAGAAGACATGGATATTCAGATACAATATCTCCCCATATCTTCTACTGTCATCGCATTGGGGGTCGTCCACAACCCTTCTTTTTTCACCCCCTCACCCTTGTCCGCATTGGTTGCATTCCATTGACCCCCCTCACCCTCCTTTGCTCGCTTGCATCACACGTGTATCAGCCACCATTGCAACTGCTGATAATTATTTGACTCCATCACTTTTTACCCTCTTTTATTTAACTTGGCTTGCGTAAACTTTGTCACGGACGTTCCGTCGGTTCGTCGAAGTTCTTTCAACTCTTTTTCGATATGTTCCCGTCGACCTACAGAGCTGAAATGTTGCACACATTTCAGGGTTGCATGACAATGCAATGCATAAAATTTTTATATTTACATAGCTTAAAAACTGAGAGAAAAAATGCAAAAAATTAAATATCGTTTAACCACTCGAACGAGTCCTCCTTGATGAGCTCCACTCCGGCAAGTTTACATCATCAACAATATGTAATCAAAAATCTCTTAAGGAAATGGAACTATTGCGCCATCTACCAGATAAAAGAAGGTCCCGAAAAACTCATGGTTTTGCTTCAACTTGTTAATAGACATTTATTGGCAAAGAATGAGATTGAATAAAAGCTATGTAAAACCCTAATTTAATCACTGCTGATTTTGCTTCAACTTGTTAATAGACATTTATTGGCAAAGAATGAGATTGAATAAAAGCTATGTAAAACCCTAATTTAATCACGGCTGATTTTGCTTCAACTTGTTAATAGACATTTATTGGCAAAGAATGAGATTGAATAAAAGCTATGTAAAACCCTAATTTAATCACTGCTGATTTGCATGCAATCTTCGTATATCATCCCCTTCAAATGTGAAGTATAACCTAAAGCTATATTAACATACAACCAAGATTATGACGCATCTACCGTCAGCTATGATTTTGGTTATAATCTAGCGTGGACACAAGTCACATGCGGACGTCCGCACAGGCAGACAGACCGAAAAAAAGACAGACAGACAGACACACACGACAGACCAAAAGAAAGAAAGACAGGCAGAGAGGGAGGCATACAGTCAGGTTGTCATAAATCCGAGAGGCAAAGACGGAATCGCACTAGGTCAGGCTTTGTTACCCTAATGATTCCGAAATTCAAACCTTACCCGTTGCCCATAGGATGCGTTGGGCGCAGGGTTAATTAGCCTCGTGTGCTTAATACCCCATTTAACCCATCCGGGATCAATCACTTCCCTTCCAAGGGGTCTAACGGACGCGATGGGTGGGGCGGCGAATCCCTGTATTGTATCTGTAAATTTATATAGCGACATTTGCAGTGTTACACCAATCACAGGCGCTTCCATTGTGAAAGACCCCAAGAAAATAAGTATGTCTTTTAGCAGCTAAATTATGCAAAGAGCTGCCCAGCTTTAGCATTGAGCCTGTCACTGGTGGAAGTTGATCTTCCATAGTAGGGGCCAATAAACTAATTAGCACAAAAGTTGGTCATGAACACACACACAGACACACACACAGACACACACACAGACACACACACAGACACACACACAGACACACACTAACACACACAGACACAGCGATTGTCGGCCCATTAAAGGTGCACTCACTTTCTTCTTCTGTGGTTCCTTGTTTGTCCATCCACTGGTCAGCCGACTGAGGTCAGAGCGTACCCTGTGACCTCTCCAGTGGGGTTGGGTTTACGAGGGGTCACAGGGTCAGCAGGCACGCCCGGGTTTGGGTCAACAGTCGGCTGCAGAGGCTGGGCGACAGAGGACGGCAACTTCAGCGCAACGATCCTCCGAAGAACGCAAGGAAGAGTAACGTCAAGTCTTACGCTGTAACGATAAATGGTGATACAGTGCAATTGTAACTGGTAACTTTTCTATAGCGCCGGTGTCTAACGCTCAAGGCATCAATTGATGGCAAGCCAAAACCGAGTTTTCATCAGATGAAAATAGCCAGCAGATCAATCCGTAAGAAAGGGAGACAGTCAATGGAGGCTCAGCAGTCGGAATGAGGTAAGTCTTTATGCGATGAAACCACGATACAATCTAACGGTTACTGTTGCGCTGTAACATGTAACCGATTACCTTTGAAAAATCTCAGATCGGATCCGTGAAGTAGTTGTGGTTACGCTCGTTACAAAAGAACACAATACAACATAATTGTAATGTGATACAATGTAATGAAACTGTAGTTTGCTGATGCCCGCGTAATAAGATTGAGAAGCACACATTGAATCGGAGCAAGCGTTGAGTTCAGGAACACAGCAGTCTCCTCTGTGTAGTAGGTTTGGTTAGACGATCCTGCACTGCGTGGGACCTTGAGCAAGACACTCACTCACTCACTTACTCATTTACGATGTTCAGTTGTATTGTAGTCTTAACTCAATGTTAACAATAGCTAATATAATTGTATTGTATTAAGTATACAGTAATATTGTATCGTAGGCAATTGCATTGTATTGTATAGCTAGGAGAGTTGGAAATACGAGGAGGCAGAGAGTTCCAGATAGGAAGCTAGAACATTGTCTGTTTAGCGATGTTGTGACCCATGCTGTAGGAATTGTCCAATTAGATGCTTTCTAATAAAAATAATAATTAGTAATTCATTTCTGTAAGGATTCATATGACGATTATTGAGTTTAATACAGTGAAACACAAAGCCACACTATAGCTCATGCAAAAAAGTCCTCCAGAGAAAGTTATTAGTTTGTTTGGACATATCTGAAGATTGAAAGATGATAGAAAACTTCGAACGCTGGTTTTTGGAATCATGGATGGAAGAAATAAGGGCGGAAGACCACGTAGGGGATGGACAGATGACATTGAAGAATGGACAGAACAAGTCTTCAAGAATTGAGTCACGCTTCAATGAACAGAAACGTGTGAAGAGACGAGGTCAGAAAGGTGTCAGACACCGATGTGCGATGATTCCATGGTTGATTGATTGACAAAAACAATTGTTGACTCGATGCATATTTCGTTTTTGTCAGTCATTTAGTAAACATCTGGTTCAAAGGAATAAATGTGGGTCAGGCGACGGAAGTAGGCGGGGCCTTGATTGTCCGTTTGCAGGTCTTGTCAATCATTCTTGTCTACTCAAGAACTGTAATCGGACGTCAATGCTTCCACCGAAACAAACTACAGCGACGACCTCTGCAGTCAGCCACTTACATACTAACTTAAACACTTACATACTAACTTAAACACTTACATACTAACTTAAACACTTACATACTAACTACACACGTCAAGGATCATAGGTCACGGAATCAAAAGGTCATAGGTCAAGGAACCAAAAGGTCATAGGTCACAGAACCGTATAGTTTTGAGATGGCTATAATGAATACATTGACCGCACGAGGTCGGTGCGAATATCAGACGGCGAGGGAGAGGAAATTAATGCTCACCGATCTCATTTGCCGAAGCTTATAAAACTAACCATAGCCAACAATTCATGCTATCTGACTCTAACCATGTCTGATGTATATCAGTCTGTGACTGTCTGTATATCAGTCTGTGACTGTCTGTATATATGTCTGCCTGTATCTATCTGTTAATCACACTTTATTAAGGAAACTAATGAACTATGGCATCCGTGGATCCCAACTAAACTGGTCTAAGAGCTACCTGGAAAATAGACATCAGCTTGTTTACTGCAACTATACTTACTCCCCAATGAATCCTATTTGTTCTGGTGTTCCGCAAGGATCAGTCTTTGGTCCTCTACTATTCATCTTATATATTAATGACTTAACCAGTGTCTCGCCTAATCTCCCTTTTATTCTTTTTGTTGACCATGCCAATTTATTCGCTTCCCACTCCTCTTTAGAAATTCTTATAAATACCATAAATGTTGAATTAATCAATATTTCTAATTGGTTCAGCGCTAATAAATTGACACTAGATAAGACAAACGTTGTGCTACTTAGATCTTACAGAAAATTACCACCAGCCCACGTGCCTGAAATTAAAATATTGGATACTCCTATAACTCAAGTGTCATCTTCTAAACTCCTAGGGGTGATCGTAGACCAGCATCTCTCTTGGAAAGAACATATTGATGCAATCTCGGTAAAAATTTCTAAAAACAAAATTTATGATTACACAGGAGACCCAATTCAGGACGGAGGGTCCTGCAGGTTAGGGCCACCAATAAATTTTGTTTGTTTTATCGATCTCATGTAACTTGTTACTTTGGTTTGCCAGATAAACTTGAATTGATTGATCTGTCTGTTATTTCTCTGTATGTGTATTTGTCTGTTTATTTATCTGTCTGTCTAAAACTGCATAAATTTCCCGTTGTTTCTGATTTTGCGACAGAAACCTTTCAGTAGGCCTATATATATATATATATATATGTTTATTTATTTATTAACAGGACTGCGTCTTCGTATCCTAGATCATATGACCACAGAGGTCATTACATCAATGTATCAATCGTGGCACTAACGATTTTGTTTGTTTGTTTAAACATCAGTTTATTGACATCTCATGACAACAATGGCCGCTGACCTCATATAAAACATCGTACATTGCAATTTTACAGAGCATCACAAAACATTCACATTAAAACTGTACATATATTCATCATTATACGCGTTTGCATTTGATCGTGTGGCAAACATATTTCGAGTGTTAGTTTCGTTTAACAGTTATTTATGTTTAGTAACATACAGGTATCATAATATGCTAACATCATCTGAATCGAATAAAAAATTTAAGGTTGAATGTAAGAGGGTCTTTTCCCGATCTGGATACATTGTTTAGGAACAATAGAAACATGAGCTTCACATAATTTCATATAAACACATAATATACTATAATTATAATACATTGTATCTAGGTTGCAAATAATTATTATGCACCTAGAGTAATAAAAGGAACATTAGTTTATCTATATATGTGGCTTATACGACAGTTTGTACAATCAACAACAGTTTACTTAATTCTGACGGCGTTACACTTCGTAATGGATCATTAACTATTATGCGAAATCGAAGAGTTTATTGTGTCGTAATAAGCAATTAAAAAGGTGTCGAAATGATATTAATTCTGACCAGAATGCTGCACAGATGAGAATTTGGAAACTTAGTAATCTAGTCGCTAGATGGATGATGACAACCAGTTGTTTCATTTAACTCCACAGGTGGCAGCAGAGTTGTTCGCTCGGTCTAAGTGTTTGCTGGATCGTTGACATAATTATCGAGAAGTCTTTATCGAGATTTCTGTTCCTCCCTCACTCCCAGCCAACTCAGCAACACTGGTTTGGCTGACGGTCCAGTGTTAGATGGGAAGATTAGGCGGCAAGGAGAAGACTGGTGACTCATAGGCCGATATTGAGAAATTGAAGTCGCCAACGCTTCGTATACCCACGGCTAATTTTACAACTTGTTCATCTCCATAACATGACTCAGTTTAACAAGCTAACTTAACTAGACTCACTGTAATTATTTACTTCGCTTACACGAGTATACACGATCCTACCAAACCTGCCATACATTTTAGCTAACCCAATCAAGCGAATCCACGTGTTGCGCGCCCGTAGTGAAGGCTGCTTGCGGCTGTGCGGGCGGATAAACAAAGCCGTGCAGAGCGACACCACAGACAGGAAACGGAACTAGCGGATCGCAGCGAGCGATAATTATCGAGTCGCTTGGAAAGATGGAAGTGGATGGGGTGGAGATATTAAACCGGGCAGCTGGTATACGAGTGGAAGTACTACGACAGCATTGACGGAATATCTCCTTGCAAGTTGCTCATTAATTCGAAATGTTATGAAAGGCGCTCAAACTTTCCAAGAACTAACGAATGCGTTGGGTCGGCTCGGCGCATGCGCATTGGAGGCATTCCGCTATGAACCAACTATTGACTTCCGGATTGGAATCTGAATTTCTGCGGATAATGCTGTCAACTGACTAATTTCATTCGGAGTTTACAACGACTTTCAATAAGGTTATTTAACTTTGCTCTAACAAACCCGTAGTATTATTTCCAATCTCTGTTTTTCATCTCTCACCCCCTTGAATCCTAAACCAATGCTTCCTTACCCTTATAAAATCTCCATTACCTAATCTGCACGCCATATCCCTGTACCCTAAACTCCCTTTCTAAATCTATCTTCCAATTCTCATTAAACCAGAAACAATTTTTAAATCTTTTTGATACCTATATCCAAGCCCAACTTCCAAGGTCTGACATTTCCCATACCCTTCTCTCAGACAACCCATGCCGTCTACCCACCCCGCCACCGATCTTCACCCTCAGAATCCAACGAGGGGTACGTGGCATGCCCACGTCTACGACACAAAACGCCCCTTCCACCATACCCCTCACTTAATCGCAGATATACTTGGAACCGACCACCCCGTCATTCACTCGAATCTGCCCAATTCCAATTATAAAATCCACCTGGATTCGAACCAGATAGTCGGTAAAGCGCTCGATACCAGTCGACCACCGGACAGCAGCTGGTCAGCCGATACGACTGGACAACCGACTGATGGACAGATTGGAAATGGTCAATCGAGTGGACACTCGTCAATAATGAACGACAAAGAATTGGAAACAGCATCTTCTGAAGGTTTCATTTGTAAAGTAGCAATGAATACAATATCATCAATATGTATATACACTGTGTCCGGATGAAAAGTAGTACCCAACAAAAAGTGTCACAACTCGTTCAAAACTGTAAGTATTTGCCTGAAATTTTAAACTCAACAACAGTGACCATATTTACACGAGATCCAAAAGTCGTTTGGAAATATTCGTGAAATTGTCAAATTTATGAGCGATTGCGATGGAACACTGAAAAATTTAAGTTTCCAACATAAGGCCCTTACTTACGCCGACACTGTGACGTCGTCATCGATGATATACGTCACTTGGTTTGGTGTAAGCAATAAAAAAATTGGCGTTTACAGAAGAAGATAAAATTTTAATTAAAGTACTCAGGCAAGAACATGGTTATGGAGCGAAAAGGTTTCTGAAGGAATTTTCGAATAAAGGCTGGTGTCTTTCGTCTGTGATTAAGTTATTGAAGAAGATCGATGAAACGGGCACAGTGGAGCGAAAACCTGGCAGTGGCCAAAAACGCACGACACGCACTGTTGAAAACGTTGATTTGGTTGAAAGGCTGGCATTAAGCCAAGAAAATGCACCAGAAACCCATAGAACAGTGCATCAGATTTCGAGGGATATTGGGATTCCGAAGACCGCGGTTCACGAAATCATTTCCAAGGACTTGAAACTGGTTTGTTTTAGGAAGAGGCGAGCACAAGAGCTAACAAGAGCAAAGAAACTGACACGTCTTGTACGCGCGAAGCAGCTGCTAAAGAAATACCCCGAACACACAGTTCCATTCATATGGTTTACGGACGAAAATGTTTTTACCGTCGCTCCTCCTGTCAACCTCCAGAACAATCGCGTTTATGCGGCGGATGGAACGCGGAAGAAAAATATGCTTCACATTCCAACAAGACAGTGCCCCTGCGCACCGAGCACGTGAGACCATTGCTCTACTGTCCCGGGAGACACCCGACTTCATATCACCGCAGCTGTGGCCACCCAACAGTCCAGACCTCAATCCAGTTGACTATCAAATCTGGAGTGTACTGGAGGAGCGCGTTTATCGTTCCCGTATTCGTGACATCGATCACCTGAGGGCACGTCTGGTTGAGGAGTGGCAGCTCCTTGACCACGTTATCATCGACCGGGCCATAAAACAGTGGCGTCCACGTCTACGGTCGTGTGTCCGTGAACGAGGACGACATTTTGAACACCAGCTGTAGGCGAACTTCACTTCTTATGTAAGGGCCTATGTTGGAAACTTTAATTTTTTAGTGTTCCATCGCAATCGCTCATAAATTTGACAACTTCACGAATATTTCCAAACGACTTTGGAATCTCGTGTAAATATGGTCACTGTTGTTGAGTTTAAAATTTCAGGCAAATACTTACAGTTTTGAACGAGTTGTGACACTTTTTGTTGGGTACTACTTTTCATCCGGACACAGTGTATTTTAATTATATATAGCATCTTTTAGAGATGGGAGTGATGGGAAAATAGACAGTGTAATATTACAGCAACGACCACAATTGTAAACTACTACTGCTGTTGTTCAGCCGATACGACTGGACAACCGACTGGTCCTGCTACTCCTCTATTACTAGTACTAAATTGTCATTGCTACTATTACTACGACTGCTATTACAACTACTAATACCATATGAAAAACAACAATTGCTACCTCTACTACAACTTCTACTATCACTAATATCGTTATTATTATCATTATCATTATTATCATAATTATAATTATTGTTATTATTATAGTATTATTACTATTACTATTATTATTACAGAAGTTTATATAGCGCCCATTTCAGACCATTTACTCAGAATCTCTACCAGCCTAGAGTTAGTATTCATTGATTGAACAAATTGACAAATATATTGTGTCGAAAAGAGCAAAAGAAAGGTGTGTATATAATATTTATTCTGTTCAGTTTTAACGACTTCTCAAGTAACCGACGACAGCGAAAGGGAAGTTTTGAGATTACGGTTACGAATCTTATCCTGTTCCTTCCTCGTTGATTTTGCATTAGACTAAATAGACCCTGTGACTATGAATATAGATTAATTCACAAGACTTAGAGCTATCTTTATCCTTTTATCTTGTGGCCACAAGGACCGTTCTCACGCTCACCTCGTTTAAACAATTGTACTATTCAAGTGTGGAATCTCGAACGAATTGATACATATAATGTGTCGGATAAAGCAATTAAAAAGGTGTCTATAAACATTACAAATTTTATCTAGTGTTTTCGACCTCTTCAGTGACCGACGACACAATATAAATATTATTAATATTAACAACAATAAATATAATAATTGTTATAGTATTATTCTAAAAATGAAAATCATAATTATGATAATTATGATGACAGTTATGACGATATTGATAACGATAATTAGTTAGTAAATCAATTATTAATTACGATAATGATAGTAACAAGAGGACGACCAAAAAAATGATTATGAACTGGGTGATGGATGGGGTGACTGCAAGAAGATGAAAGAGGAGGCTCAGAACAGAGATAAGTGGCGACATTGGACATACGAACCTGCCGAAAAGACAGAAAACTGAAGAGAAGACAGTAACAATGGTAGTAGAAGAAATAGAAGTACAAAACTCTTCCATCTCTCATAATTATCTGTGACATAATTCTTTCTTTAGTAGAACGTGACTATTGGCTGACATAATCCCGGTTCAATGCTGTCAAATATTTCTTATATCTTTAAAAAAGAAACCGATTTAAACTTAAGCTCAATCTTATACACAGTTATATATTAAGTTCACATTAATTGGGTTTTGCGTTAAGCCGCGCGTTTGATAGAGGGCATCCCGAGGATGGATCATGCATCTGCTTATGCGGGATGTCCTGCACTGGTTATCTTTCCCCAGCGCATTGCATTGAGGGTCTCTGCCCTTGTTTGGCGTTGCCTTTGCGGCGCTGAACCAGTTTTCTGCCCTTTGAGGTCATTAGTGACCGACGCCAACTCCGTTCTGCTGCCCATGGGGAACTGGTTGTCCGTTCGCTCTACCACTACGATGCAACATCGTGCCTTTTCAGTGGTTGGCCCAGCCATATGGAATGGGGTATCTCTTGACTACAGTTTACTCTTCTTCAAATCCGTATACTTCAGCCGTAGTCAGAGTCTCAGACCAGGGTGGCCTCTGAGTAGACATCTTGAAGGGGAGCTATATATTAAGTTCACATTAATTGAATGATTGAAGATTAATTTCGAATCATCACGGATACGTTGTCTGTATTTCCAGAAAAATCCCTCGACGCCCATCGTCCGCCACCGACCACTAGCATCCCTCGCTTCTCACCAGCATCCTCATCCGATGGATGTGGAACCAATGCCGAGGATACGACCTCTGCATCAGCAACCGGGCACTTCCGGTTCCCAGTGTCGTCGTCTTCGGCTGATCCTTCAAGAACGACGAAGGAGCGGAAGAAGGCACGAACGACGTTCACCGGAAGACAGATCTTCGAGTTCGAGCGGCAGTTCGAGGCCAAGAGATATCTCTCGCTCAACGATCGATCAGGTCTGGCTCTTCTACTGGACGTCACCGAGACACAGGTCAGCAGACTCAGCACAGATGTGCCTACACCTCTCTGTCTTCACCATCATGGGCACTCAGGAACCGACTCTTTCCAACAACCACTTGTTCGTATCCAGCAAAGTCACATTACTATCACAGTGTTGCAGCAAGAATGGCAATCGGTGTAACCACAGATGTTTATACCCAATCACAACCTCACTCTACTCTACCCCACTCTGCCCGATCCCATTCTACCCAATTAGACACTGTTCAGCCTATCCTGCTCAACCCAGTCATGCCTCTCCCTGCTGCCCATCCACCTCATTCCACTCTTCCTATCCTCTAAGCCTTATCCGACTACATCTCTCTTATCGCATACTCTACCCTCTCCCACCCTTCCTTACACTGCCCTTCCATTTACCATATTTTGCCTTCTAACACAGCCCCTCACATCATATCCTACCTTATCATATGCAACCTCATCCCATCCGTTAATGCATTACCAGCCGTCCGCATTTCCCTCCCTCAGTTACTATCCAATCCCATCTTACTAAGTCCAGCGGCGATCAAAGCAAAGGAAGATTCTAGACGAATGGGGTGGGAGGACGGGAACAATGCTGTTCCCGCGGTCTTTTACGAGTCGAGGACACCTGCGCGTCATAATGTGCAGGAACGGACAACATCACAAAACGCACGCGCTCTTCTTTTCGCTGCAGTAGTCGGTAGTCTCCCGGCTCGTTTCGTCGCGAAAACCACATAATTCGGGTTCAATCGCTCGCACCTGATTTTCGCCTTTCAGTGCTTCGGCGGACGTCTTAACTGGTCGCCATTAAAGCAGACATTTGGTCGAGAGCAGTGAGGATTATAGGCGAGGGGGCGTTCGAGCGACGACTTTAGCAAATGTTCCCATAGTTTTAGTTTGTCTCATTGTTTATCGCTGCGGTCTAACTCTCTATAGGTACCTTTGCCTATCCGGGTTTTAAATTCCATGTCTGACCCTGTCACTCATGGCGGTGTAAGCCTCTGGATTTGGTTTCCGAGTAATGTGATGTAACGGAGCATTTATATAGCGCCCTCGACGATATCTACTCCGAGTGTCGACATGTTGTGTTGCAAAGTAGTCCTCGCTGCGATACCCAGGGATCCTGCCACATGTCCTTAATAATTTACTCCAGCCAGTATGGGAAACCGGATATCCCTCCATCAGGCCTCGCTCAACTAACTGTGAGATGCCACGTCGTGACTCACGGACTGATAAGGTATTAATTATGACTCGGATGCTGTATGAATTACATGGGAAAGTCAGGGAAACATCAATAACTTCATTTATTCTATCAGTTTTTTTTAGTTACTAATTGTTACTGCTAGGTTTTATAATAAAGTTTCTAGCTGTTAATTATAAGTGGTGTGTATGCAAATGGACTCCAAGGGAATACACTTACTAACGTACTTCTACTTCATCGCTATCATATTTCTAGGAATACAACCAACATGGCAGCTTCAATGTCTTCTTTTGTTTTTTTCCGTCTGCATTTGTTCTTCACCTTTTACCTGGCGACAACGCACACTAACTCATTAACTGGGACCCACTTTAGCAAGCATCAAATCTCCAGCGAATGTCTGTATCATTGTATTATTTGCCTGGTATTAATATTTCCATAAATTTTTATGAGCTTGCATGCTCCGTCATCGCTGTAACAGACTCAAAGCTGAGTCTTGAGCGAGCACTGACCGATTTATCACTGTGGGCTATACTGAAGTTTGACAAGACTTGACCTCTTTTCGATATTCACAGGTCAAAATCTGGTTTCAAAACCGCCGGACGAAATGGAAGAAGCAGGAGGGCAAGACGACGAACTCAGAGACAGCTGAACGTCATCCGGGGGGTGGTAGCACCCTCGGAGGTCTCCGCGAAAAGGCATCGACCAGGAACCATCGACGCAACGAAGACCGGGCCCCTACCAGGCTACACCCACCAGCGAATGGGCGTCAAGGTCAAGTAACAAAACCACGGCCAAGTTCATCGCCCGTGAGCGACTAGCAGTCTCCGAAACCTCTTGCTCGATGGCTGGAATATCCGAAGCCAGCGAATTTGAGAAGACGTCCAGCTATGGAGCCAGTGACAACAGCGGGCATAAATTCATCAACGGTGCAAACGATGACTTGGGAGATCAGAGTTTGAACAACTATTGCATCTTTGAATGAGGCGACGGCAATGTTGGCGAAAACACACAAACTGGAGTCGTCACGGGTTTTGTGGCTCAATCCGGTGTCGTTACAGAAACCTGTGACAATATTGCGAAATCGTTTCTAAGGTGTAGACAGAATGAACTGTCTGGTATATAAAAATCTGCGAAATGACTGACATCAGAACGAAGAAGCCTTTTTAAACAGCGAAGTATTTATGGCCTATGCCCTACGCGCATCCCCAGCTGAGGAGTTTCATTAATCCATTCATTATAATTAGAAGATAAATTCGCAAGTTTGATGTTATAATATAATGAATAACAGTGTTTTATCCGCAATTCTTGTAGGTCTTACACCTTTACAGTGCTGTTTACGGCAAGATTATATAACCTGTAACTGATTTACTTTTATTGTAACTCTCTATAGCAATATTTAGAAATTAAAGAGTATTAGCTGCATTATCAAACCCAACGCTCTATTGCATATCTGGAGGCCCAGCGCTACTAAAAATTGCATAAATCATAAATAAGCCTGAAACACTTCAATGCTGATTCGCTTGTTTATGCAATGCGCCAAACAGCGCACATTGAATGATCATAAAGATTTAGTCAGGCATCGTTACGTCATACGAGGCACTAAATCACCATGCCCATCAAGGCATTTGTGTTTATATTCCGTTTCTAAACAACTCTGAACATATATAAACAACACTAATATATATTTATTTATATATATTTATAATTATATGCACATGTATAATCACCACTTATAATATTATTGACGATCTGATTTGCTTTTTATAAACTTTGGATCAACGTACTCTACTTCTAGTTAAACACTTCTGTCATCAAGTATTTGTAAGTGTACTCAAGGTACTTATGAAAAGTGCTTACCATACCCTTATGATCAATCATCAATAAGATACCTGTACAATGTATGCCAACTGACAAATGTCTCAACATATTCTACTTCTACTTCCGCTCTTAAATGACACTTAAAATCGCGAGGCTATATTGTAATTGCGTCCATTTATAGAGCGCCATCGGCAGCAAGCTTCTTCTAGCGATACTGTACCTCTGGACATTGTAAGAAGACACAACCAAATTTTAGTTTTATTGCATTGTAATGTCCATAGGTAAGCATGTGATCAGAGACGGAGACATAGGGAAGAAAGGAGGGGACGGTCCCCTCCAAAGTTTAAGGTGAATGGGACAGAGGAGCGGCTCATAATCGCCCCCAATATTTCATAAATATTTCCTGAATATTATAAATTCCTACAGTGTTTCCACTGTCCATCCTTTTTAGCTACATCCATGCATTTGGAATTTTGTAACCATCTGTCCACCCAAATGCAAATTTTTTCGACTTGACCCCCCCCCCAACTAAAAAATCCAAAACGAAGTGTCCGCCTGTGCATAAGATATGTATTCATTGGAGGCAACCTGTTCAGTCGTTTTGGTATATACTACACCGGTCTTTCTCGATGTAAAGCATCTGGTCCCTGCTAATCCCGAATACACGCGCAGTGCCTTTTGACATTTATCAACGCACAGCCGCCAAAAGCTACCAGGCATCTCGTCTGTCGATTAATTTATGATGCGCCAACAGTCGAAACGATTAAGCAGCGATAAGCGGACTGGAACCGCTCGGATTTAAGCGGTTATTGATAGCGTAAAGCGCCTATCTATCGCTCAATAGCGTCTCGGATAAGAGCGTTGAATGTAAACCTATTAACACCTGAGATGATCTTGTTACATGGTTTTTAATTGGATACGACGGAGATGTTATAATATACGCACGCTTTATATCACACACGAATACATGGAAATGTATCAGATTCTGTAAGAAGATTGATTCAAATAACTCAGATTTAACTATGAACACTGATATTGCGCCCACATATATCATAATACGACAACAGCACATAATATATCTATATTGTTATTGTTAATATCATTATTACTATTATTATTATTTTTTTATGATTATTAATATTATTATTATTATTATTACTATTATTATTATTTTTTTATGATTAGTAATATTATTATTATTATTATTACTATTATTATTATTATATTTTTATGATTATTAATATTATTATTATTATTATTACTATTATTTTTTTATGATTATTAATATTATTATTATTATTATTACTATTATTATTTTTTATGATTATTAATATTATTATTATTATTATTACTATTATTATTATTTTTTATGATTATTATTATTATTATTATTACTATTATTATTATTATTTTATGATTATTAATATTATTATTATTATTACTATTATTATTATTGGCATTGTCATTATCATCATCATCGTCATCTTCATTATCATCGTCATCATCATCGTCGTTATTGTTATCATAATCATGTTTCAACATCATGATACAAAGCACAAACAACTTGAAAAATGGATTTAAACTAAAAGTATTAATACTGCCATTGCATATAAAATGTAAGTCCTAAACAATATAGAAAGTATTTAATGTGGCATTTTAAGTAATATGCATCCCATCCCTGAGACGATGATAATGATGATGATGATGATGATCATCATCATCATCATCATCATCATACTAAATAATCACTGATATCCATTAACATCCTGCCTTCGTGATACCTGTGTTTACCGCTGAAACCTAACAACAAACGAAACCCATCAGTCAACGCCGTGCGAAAAGGTCGCGCGCAGGGCCAACTACACCGAATCAAGTGGCTCGATTCACTCGCAAGGTGGCGCCGTGTTACCATAGACTTATCTCTCTGACTTCTGCTATAATATTATGACGTCGTTATCACGATCATAAACAACGTTACACTGCCGCCACCTAGTGCCAGCGATAATAGGCTAAGTGATGGCTTGAAGAACTGCTCTGTATGTCTTAGTCTCTCTAGGGTTCTCTATGACTATCCCTGTTCCTCCTTTCTATGATTCCCCACTATGTATGTCATTCTATCTATGTACAGGGTGGGCCAATAAAGTAACCCCCTACAGATTTTTGCTAATATTTAAGCCAAAAGTAGGAATTATTAAATGAAATTTTACAGGCTGAAAGCCAATCCATATTTGCATATATCCGCCAAAATTGACAAAAATATTTCAAACAGAATAAAAGTTGTATCACTTTTACTGAGTGCCATCACTGATTTGTGATGGTCAAAAAACATCTTACGCCGCAAAAGTGATAAAAAGCGAATATATGAAGTAACATTTCAAGTAGTTGTAATAAAACACACTTCATGATCATTATTATTGAGAAAAGAAACTGGAAATTATCGCGTATGGAAGTCACTTTGACGTCATCTTGCACGCAGTCGATTAAATTGGCGAATAAAAATTTGTAACAAATTAACCATGGGCAAGGTGTCCATGACAGATAAAATGCGTATACAGACACTTCATGAATCATGATCTTAGAGCCAAAACTATAATCTTTGCAATGCTCACTCTGAAATCACTGGAGTGGAGCCCTTATAAAAATATGTGGACGCATTGATGATAGGGTGTGGGGTGTGGAACGTCGTAAGGGCAGCGGAAGGTAGAAATCTATCGGCACCAGGACAAATATCGAGCATGTTGACGAACTTTTTGCTCACAGAATAGCAACAGCAGAAGTCATCTCAGTACTCGGCGAATTTGTTCAGAGTTGAACAGCAGCCGCACGCACGTCTGTTAGAAGATTTGTCAACGAAGATCTGAACCTCACCGCTTTTCGTCGTGTCCCTGGGCAAATTATCACCGATGCAATGACCTCCCCCCACCCCAACAAGGTCATCAAAACTTGCCAAATAGATTCAGAATATGTGTGACTACTGGTGGTAGACACAGGTTGTGAAACAATATGATGTTTGTTTTATAACAATTACTTGAGATGTGACCTCCTAAAATTGTTTTTTGTAACTTTTGCTACGTCGAATGATTTTTGACTATCAAAAATTGCACTCACTAAAAGTGATATAACTTTTGTTCGTTGAGAAATATTTTAGTCAAATATTGTGGTTATATATAGGCCCTAATTATAAATTTGCTCAGCGTCTGTAAAATGTCATTTGCTAGTCTCTACTTTTGGCCGAAATATCAACAAAACACGTGAAGGGGTTACTTTTCAATGGCACACCCTGTATATATAATACATATCTAGGATATCTATATATAATGTATCTCTCTCTGGGTGTGTGTATTCGTATTTATATATCCATACGAAGAGAAAGACTGACAGGCACAGAGAGAGCGAGAGAGAGAGAGACAGAGAGACAGAGAGCGACAGAGAGAGAGAAAGAGAAGTAATGGAAAGAGAGAAAGACAGACAGGGTCAGCAGGGACAGACAGAAGAAAGCGAGAAACATTGAAGAATGGAGAGTGATGGGGACGCATGCAGTGAGAAAGACAGAGGGTGAGACAGAGAGAGCAATGTGGGAGGACATAGAATAGAGAGACAGATAGAATGACAAAGAGATAGATAATCAGACATACACACATAGACAGTATGCTTGCTGAACTGACAGAAAGACGGAGACGGCGACATAATCTACGTAAATGCCAGCCGTAATCGTAGTCGTAAGGACCCTTCCACATATTATGTACGCAGTTAGGGGGTGGTTCGGATTTCGGCGATTTTGCGTAAGGGTACATATGGCTGGAGGAGGGGTCCAGAAAAACGTGTACGAAAGCAAATAATTATAACTGTATAATTATGACGTCTTTAGCTATTTAATCTTTGTAAAGTTAGAACTCAGATGTACGTACGCATGGGGGAGGGTTGCACAAAATGCATGCGGTGAAATAGAGGGGTCCGAAGATACAATTATTTTCGTACGTATTATACGGATGGTTGCTAATCGTAATCTTAAATTCAATATTTCTACAGTATTCTCAAAAGCGAAGTCGGGTATATATAAACAAATATATTCAAAGGCGCTCAAAGTAAAAATCGAAAGGCACTCCACCCCATCTCATCCCAACAACCGTAAAACCCTTCCCCAACTTTCTCCCTTGGCTCGAAGACCAGAGGAGACTCACGATTCGAGGTGCCACTTTCGAAGTCAAACCTAACCCAGATGTAAGATGCAACCCCAGCATGTGATGATATCAATGCTATTCGCCAGATGTCCGTTTAGTAACGCAGTTAATTCTTATTCACCAGATTTCCGAATAGTGAAACAATTAATTCTTATTCGCTAGAATGTCAATTTAGTGACACAGTTAAGTATTATTCGCCAGATTTCCGTATATTGACACAGTCAATTCTTATTCCCCAGATTGCAACAAGTGCCTTTGACTCCTAGGCTATTATTACATTTCAAATGAAGCCAGCTATAATGAGTACGCCGACCGTACACCAATGGTGGGAAGACGAAAAGAGAGGAAGAAGACAGGTCCACTCGCATTCGTATGCCGAGCGTAAGAAAATGAAGTCGCTACACTTCCCAGTTTCTAGAAAGATATATATATATATATATATATATATAGAGAGAGAGAGAGAGAGAGAGATAGAGAGAGACAGATAGAGAGAGACAGACAGACAGAGACATAGAGAAGAGAGAGAGACAAAGACAGACAGACAGAGACAGAGACAGACAGACAGACAGACACTCAGACAGACAGACAGACAGAGTGAGGAGGAAATTAAGGAAAGACATAAAGGATGACTCGGATATAGAAATGATCGATGGAAGAGAGGATAACGAGGAGAGCGCCTGAGGCCCTATGCATGGAATAACCACAGGCAATTAACTCTTGCTGAGGAAACTAATGAAGGAAGAGGGATAGGGAGAGGGATGGATGGACGGAAGATGCGGCTGGAAGATGGATATAAAGAATAGCATCGGAATGATGGATATAAATATAGGTAATGTATATATATATATATTTACATTTATATATAAGGATATTTATACGAAGACAGACAGAGAGAAAGAGAGACAGAGACAGAGAGAGACAGAGAGAGTGATG
>OY365812.1:40070005-40085005 GCA_959347315.1 Bimastos eiseni | reverse complement strand
TTAGTCAGTCGATTAACCGCTGCCTTATACTGCGGTGGTGCCAGTCCGACGCTCGGATAAACGGGGTGGGTGAGTCAGGGCGTCTACAGTTATCTGCTCAATGATGCACCGCAGTTAAAAGAAAACAACGAACATTGGACTCATTGTCCAATGTCCATGGAAGGCATCTGTTAAGATCAATGCAGCTAATGGAGGAGGACGAGGAGGAGGAGGACGACGACGAGGAGGAGGACGACGACGACGACGAGGAGGAGCAGGAAGAACGGGAGAACGGGACTCTCGCTAGTTTCTAATCCTCCATGTGCCATCCCTCCTCCGTCTCTCTGCTCGTCTCATTCTGTCATACTGTTTGTCTACGGCTGGTCCTTTATACTTGCGTTTCCATGCACTCTAGTTGTTAATCACTGGCACCCGTTATTATCTCTCTCTGTCTCTCTGTCTCTCTGTCTCTGTTTGTCTCTGTCTCTGTCTTTCTGCCTATCTGCCTCGCTCTCTCTCTCTGTCTGGCTCTCCCACTCTGTTTGTCGCTCCCTCCATCTGCCTCCCGCCCCTGTTGCTCCTACATGTGTCCCTGGACCAGTTGCCATCCCCTTTCCGCCTTCCGCTATATCCTCCTCTCAATCACAGTATCTCCCACTCTCCCTCTCTCTCCGTTCGTTCACGTATCTCCCTTTGACGCTTCTGCTGTCTGTCTCTATCCCTCAACGTATAACTGTCGTTGTATCCTCTTCCACTCTTTCCACGTCTCTCATGCCATATCCTTTCCATCTACCTCTCTCCACCCCTCGCAGTCAACATATCCATCCATCCATCCATCTACCTCTCTCCCTTTCCTCCCCATTTCACCACCCATCTCTCCCTATGCCTCTTCCTCCAAATCTCCTCTCTTCCTCCTCCCTCTTGCCCCTTCCTTACATCTGTCTCTCCCTCTGTATCTCTCCGTGCTTCCTGTTCCACTTCCCCCCTCTCTCTCTCTCGCCGTCTCTCTCCTCCACTATTCACCTCTTTCCTATCTATTTCTCCACTCTTCCTCCTCTCTTGCCCTCCTCTCTCCTCCCCCTCTTCTCTCCTTTCTTTTCTTCCTTTTCTTCCTCATATCTCCTCCTCTTCCTCTCTCCTCCTCCCCTTCTCCTCATCCTCCGTCGACCGCAGCGAAAACCTTCGGATCGATTCGGATCAATTCGGGAGACATCGTATAGGCGACATCGGCGCAACGGTGACCAGTCAGTGCCTGCCAGCGCAGCCTTCGTACCAGAAGTGCCATCTTCATCTGCCTCCATTCTCCCTACCTCCCTCTCTTCCATCCATGGACGCATCCGTTCGCTCCTTCATCCTCCTCCTCCTCCTCTGAGCCGCCTGTTCCCTCGCTGCGGTTGGAGTCAACGCGGTTACAGTTCGAACAGCAGTCGATGTAGAACGAACGAAGGAACTCCGAAGGTAGGACTATCTGCAGGAATCTATAATCGAGCGCAGTTAGTTAGGACCGATACCATCGAAAGGTCTATGCAGCGCCGCCGCTTGAAAGGATGATATGTCAGTGAGTATGTCAGTAAGAAATTCAAATTCAGTAACTCAGTTAGTCAGTCAGTCACTTAATCAGCCAATTAATCAGTCGGTCATTTAGTCATTTAGTCAATCAGTCATTTAGTCAATCGGTCAGTCAGTCATTTAGTCAGTCATTTATTTAGCCAGTCATTTATTTAGTCATTTAATCTGCCAGGCAGTCACTTAGTCTGCCAGGCAGTCACTTAGTCAGTCAGTCAGTCATTTAGTCAGTCAGTCAATATACATATAATATATAAGACATACAAAAGTGTCTTTCATTGTCATGGAAACTATGTGATATTAACGTATGATGGTCTTATGTAAGTCAGTAGCAATTCAGTAATTAAGTCAATCAGTCAGTTAGTTAAGACCGATACCCTGTTTCAACCTCTTCGTGGACAATATCATCATCTATATCATCCTCTTAATAGTCCTCATTGTAATCGTCAGGCGGGTCCTCTGACCCGATTCTCAATCCTCTATTTCATCGTGCGCTTCATCCAAATCCTCTTATGGTCGTCGCTCTGTTTAACAGGAAACGACAGAGGGAGGAAGGGAGGAAGGGAAGAGGAGCAGAGATTAGCTGGCACTAATTAGTAAATAAGTCGAATCTGAAATGTTCCAGGCATTCAGAAACACCGAACGACACTATAAACCCACACACAGAGGGAAAGAGCAAGACACACACGCGCGCGCACGCACACACACACACACACACACACACACACAAAGAGACAGAGAGACAAAAGAGACAGAGACAGACAGACAAACAGACACAAAGACAGACAGAGACAGACAGAGTAAGAGGCAGAGACACAAAGAGACGTACACATACATCCACACAAACACACACGCATAATTGATTTATATATATATATATATATATATATGTATTTACATAACACAAAACGTCACATGTTACTATATCACATAGTTTCCATTACAATGAAAGACACTTTCTATGTCTTATATTCTTATATTGTAATATATTATATTATATGAAGCGCACATAATTATGAACTATAATAAATAATTAGAAAAAGAGCATGTTTTACGTGAACGCATATATATATATATACATATATACATATAGTTTTATATATATACATATACATATATATATATGGTTTTATATATATACATATATATATGGTTATATATATATACATATATATATATGCTATATATATATACATATACATATATATATGTATGCACTGAGCATAATTATTTTGTGTGGCGCCTAAATTCAGCTGCAGATGATGATGATGTAGTCGACTGAAACTATGATGCCATTCGAAATTCGATTCCGCTGAAAATGTGTGCGTCTCATGTCCATGGTGAACTGAAAAAACGAACCTTTAGAATTACTATTATAATTTGTGCAATAATTTGTATATTTTAGTCAAATGTGGATAAACTTCAGCTTGATGATCACGAAAGACATAGTTATCAGTTATTTGTAGTCATAATGTGTGTTATAAATGCACTGTAATTCTCATATTGGCGTAAACACTGTACCACTACTCAGTCCTAATTCAGCACTGAACGCCAAGTTGTAAACAAATGACGTCACTGAAATGACGTCATAGTGACGTCAATTTGCAACTGATATAACTCTTAATAATAAATATAATTACTACGATATCTAGGAGTCAAAAACTTTTGGTCTTAATAACATTTTACAAATATTTGATATTAATTTCTTTAGTTACTGTGTGGGTCCGAATTTTTACCGTTCACAGTGTATATATGCTGATTTATTGGTATCATATATCATATTATCTAGGACGCCATCTATTCACGTTACGGACAAATTTCATAACAAATGAAGATATATATCTATAGCAATTTATATAGAGCCGCGATTCTCGTGCACAGTTTGTAAATGGTCGGATGGGATATCAATCAATTATCGTCTGCAAAAAAACATTCCCGCGCTTTCGTCCTCTAGCGGAAGTCGTTAATTTCAACCGACCGACTCTAGTACAATTGATTTTCCGTCGGAGGTCGCTACACATCCAAAGTGGTTTTACCGCTCACGCGGGTCTCGTGTTTACCATCTACCACCGCCTGCATACAAGTATTATTTGTCCAGTATGCCTGCAGGTACTTGCATGGGCAATAGCACTCGTTGTCCATTATGCTTGTATAAATATATTCATTACGCTTAAATGTATGTCCATTATGCTTGTAAGTATGTCCATTATGCTTGTAAGTATGTCCATTATGCTTGTAAATATGTCCATTATGCTTGTAAGCATGCCCATTATGCTTGTAAGTATGTCCATTCGGCTTGCAAGTATGTCCAGTATGCTTGTAAGTATGTCCATTATGCTTGTAAACATGCCCATTATGCTTGTAAGTATGTCCATTGTGCTTGTAAGTATGTTCAATATGCTTGTAAGTATGTCCATTATGCTTGTAAGCATGCCCATTATGCTTGTAAGTATGTCCATTATGCTTGTAAGTATGTCCAATATGCTTGTAAATATGTCCATTGTGCTTGTAAGTATGTCCAGTGTGTCTTGTAAGTATGTCCATTATTCTTGTAGGCATGTCCATTATGCTTGTAAGTATGTCCATTATGCTTGTAAGTATACACTACTGCCCATATAAAAGAGAGTATTTGTTAGCTGTATATAAAATGAAGAGAAAAGGGCCGAAAAGCGAGCCCTGAGGAACACCGATCCTAACATAATTGATGTCTTGCATTGCTGCCGACAGTTAAATTCAACTCCTGTAATAACTTGCTATACTTGTAATCATACTGCAATTTGTCAGTTAATAATTAAATCAAAAAATACACGAACCATTTGAAACGCTGCTGCAGTCAGTTGTCTACTTGCGTATGAGCAGTTACTTATCGTACAGTATACGCTCGATACGCGGAAGTCGTGTATGTGTAAACTAGCGTTTTTATGGGTGTTTGGGAGGATGGTTGTCATGGGAATGCGGTTGCCATTGGAATTCTGTTGCCATGGAGTGCGGTGTGTGCGTTGGTCACGTGATTGACTTTTCCTTGTCTTCTTTTACGATTGCTGGAGCCTAATAAAGCTGGCGCCGAATGAAATGCGGAAATGGAAAATTCGGGAGATTTTGTCTGGCGTTGAAATTGACCGTTGCCACAACAAACATGCAGACATACTCCTGTGCTTATATGTATGCATGCATGTATGTGTGGATATGTGTCGTGTATGTGTGCATATATGTTGTGTATGTGTACATATGTGTCACGCATGTGTGTAGATGCGTGGGATGTCCCGTTTTGCGTCGTCTCCGTCTGTCTATAGATAAGAATCTGGGAGCGTCAGTGCCACCTGGCGACGTCCCTCGTCTTCTCGTCGTCATCCTCTCGTTTGCCGAGCAGTTCAACGATTCGTTACTTGTCGTCTGCTTCGATGGTAATTGATTAGTTACGGTCGGGAAGGACCAAGGAACCAGAAGAACCCTGGACATGGATTCAGGACATAGGACCCGGTCCATGCATGGCTGTTCGTTATGCGAAAATAATATCTCTCTTCTGTGTCTGTCCGCTTTTGCTCAATATCTCTCTCCATGGATCTGTTCGTTCTACATAATATCTCTCTCCAGCTGTCTATCTTCTCTGATCTTCTGAATCCCTGCTTAGTTTTCTAACGCCATCGTTTCATACCTCCCCTTCACTAGAAATGGCGCAATAGAAGCTAAAAATCACAACAACAATAATTCAAATGACCGTATTATCCCTGCAGACTCCTCCGAGAATTCTCCTCAAAAAGATTAAGCACCGAGAATTACTTAAATACTCGACAGAGAATTACTTAAATACTCGACAGAGATTTCCGCCATTTCGAAAGTCCTCCCGACTCAATTATGAATCGTTGCAATCGTGGTCACCCTTCACGTCGCTGTCTGTCGGGGTTTCACCGATTATCGCCCGGCGCATTCTCACACGCATGCGCAATAAAAACGACGTAAACGGAAGTCTGGAGAGCGCCCGATAGCCTCGGTTTCGGATATAGTCGTCAGCTCGACTTAGATCCCAACTGAGACTCGTTGCACTTAAATCAAGTTTGCGTGAATATTCTGGAGAACATAAATTTCTGATCTGGTTGGTTGATAGCTCGCCTCGAAACGTGGAGATGGCAGAGTTCGAGTAATCATCTCTCAGAACTTCCGCTGTAAACAGCTTTGAGAAAGTCCTTCAATTTCCGTGATTAAACGACTGATCCTAACAGTCACCTTAGTACACTCAGAGGCGGAGAGACTTAGGGGGGCCTGGAGGGAACGGTCCCTTCTAAAATTTTAAGTGGAGGAGATGGGACTGCTTTATGAATACCCCAATATTTCATATTTCATAAATATTTTATGAATATGTTAATTTTCTACAGTGTTTTTCACTGTTAATTTTGTTTGCTGCTTCCATGTTTGGAGATTAAAATTTTTGTCGACGTGTCCTCAACTCGAGACTCCGTCCTGGGTTGGGGAATCCCCAAAAGTTTTGACGCTAATTGAGATTACTTATTGACCGTAATAATCGCAATTTGATTATTTATAAGAACTCGTACAAATTATATTGTCTTTTGAAATGTTGTGAAGTTCTTGAGCGTTCGCGCTATCGTGAATACAAATGTGACTTTAGTAGTCGAAAAAAATGACGCGGAAAATGTTTTTAAATTACCACAGTATAAAAATAATTATCGTAACTACATTGTATCGTATAGGTTCTATATATACCGAATACTCTAGGTTTGTCTCTGTGCACTATTACAGCCCTACCAAAACAACTGAATAGGTTCTATTGAATAGCATCAGTTCTATACAACACATGCTACAAAGAATTCGCTAAGGAAGTCTTGTCCATCGCTTAATTTCCTCGGCAAGGCACAGCTTAGTAAACATCACGTAGTTCGCGGAGATGTATCCAGCGCTTTCGTCGGACTTTGCGACTAATTTAAGCGTTCTCAATCCTCGCCAAGGATAGCAACGGCCAATCTTTGTCAGGGAATTAATCATTTTACGATGGAACGGAATAACGAACGGAAGAACGAACAGATGTAAGAACAAAATAACGATAGATCGAAAGAGTGACTGAACGAAATATCGTATTGCTATATACTGTTACTATGGCATCGTCAAACCAATTCCTTAATAATCCAGGTAAAGCACTTTTAAGGACAGCCCGCAAAATGCCAGGTAGACTCATGATGCCATATATAACTATGATCCGTCAACCACTAGAAATACCTTAATATTTTGCTATTATTCTACCAGCTGTTAACCTCTGATAAAATTAATGACAAGTGGCTGAAGTGTTTGTTGACTTTGGCGAGGTGTCCATCTCTGCATTCACTCACGATTCAACCGCAACTAGCGCTCTTCTCGAGTTTCATCCATCAAGTTTCCATTTAATGTTAATAACTGGAAGTATAGTTACATTACACAATGCATAACTCATGCACGTCAATATTTAAACATATTATTAACGCCCGTCGCACATTATTTTAACCTTATTTACATACGACGAATTCAAGAGTACCGGATGTAGTACGACGGACGCAACAGCACCGGATGCTGTAAGATTTTTGCAAACGCCCGGTGATAAGTGAAACGTTAAAGTATAACACAATGACACACACGTCACAACTGACGAATGAACGAGAGATTGAACGAGTTATTGAACGAAGATCGACTGAACTGAAGAACGAACGAAAGAACGAGAGATCGAGCGAACGAAAGATCGAACTAGTGGTTGAACGAAGGATCAAATAAACTGCAGAACGAAAAAAGGATCAAATGAACTGAAGATCGAACAAAATTACGAAAGAACGGACGAGTGATAGAACAAATGATCGAATGAACCGAAGAACGAAAGAACGAGAGATCGAACGAACGAAGGATCGAACTAGTGATCGAACAAATGATCGAATGAATTGAAGAACGAAAACAGGATCGAATGAACTTAAGAACGAACGTAAGAACGGACTAGTGATAGAACAAATGATCGAATGGACCGAAGAACGAAAGAACGAGAGCCAGAGCTGTTCTTGTGAGAACCATTAGACTTAGTCGATCGACATAATTCGATAAAGACGTCGAACGCTCTGAATGGGCGCAGCACAAATGCTTTGTTAGACGCGTAGTAAAGGCGACGACCGATTCATCGCCGCGTCAGGTGTGGGAGGGTGGACGAGGGGACGTCTGCTGCTGTTGCTGCCGCTGCTGCACCTTGGCTACAGATGAGAGAATCGTTCTAATGCAGAGACCATTTATTTACCCGTTCTTCATGTAATGGAATGTCGTCTACTAATATACAATCTCGATATAATATTGATCTAATCTTAATCCAATTTTAATCTAATCTCAATATAATCTTAATATAATCTTAATCTAATCCCAATATAATCTTAATCCGATCCCGATCTAATCCTAGTCTAATCTTAAGATTTCTTTCCCAAGGGTTTTTCGCACCGAGAGCACCTCTGATTAGGTTGTGCTGGGAGAGGCGATACAGAAATAATGTACGTAAATACAATGCAATAATCTAATCTATTTCAATCCCAATCTAATCTTCGTCAAATCCAATCCAACCTAACCCAACCATATCCAATACGACTACATCGAAATTCAAACTCAGCCTGGTGTAATATAATCTATTGAAGTCAAATTCACTGTAGTCTTATTTTATCTACGCTTATACGACATTCAGCGAGTAGAAGCAGAATTGGAGGGAGGCATGAATGAATGACGGATAGAGGAATAAAAAATAGACAGACAGAGACACAGACACACACGACAGACACACAGACACTCAGACCGACACACAGGCAGGCAGACATACAAGCATATAGACACGCAGACAGACCGTTGCGCTGCTCCGTCGTCGGTTCAAGAGCACGTAATTAATTATTCCTTCCAATTAATTGCGTCGTCTCTCTTGACTGTCGGAAGCCTTAATCCACTTGGAAGTAGGAGCTACGACTGTGTTTTGGCAGTGGAACGATTAGACAGACACAGCCAGTCAGACGGACAGACAGAGAATGAGGAAGAGAAGGAGGCACAGAGGCAGGCAGAGGGCGCTACGGGGAGAGGTCGTGGAATGAAGAGAGTCTACGTGATAAGCACATACGACTTCGTCAGGTATTATACACAAGCAATACAACAGAATGACAGACAGACAGACAGATAGACAGACGGAAGCGCACTTCGACAGACACCCATAGACATACACGCATGCGTACTGTAGGACAATGCTACTGACCAAAATGACTGAGCAAATGACTAAATGTCTGGATAAATGACTAAATGACTGTCCAGATGACAAAATGACTGGTAATTACGATTACACAAGGGTAATTACAGTTACAAATGCTTTACTTACGATTCAACAGTGGTTAGCTACAATTACAAAGCGCGATTATGGCTATACAAAGTGTAGTATGGACAACAAATATTCTAACGACTACACGTAGTGTAATTACGATTACGCATGGTGTAATCGCAGTGACATATATCGCGATCACAAAGAAGCTCGTTGACCAAGATCATTTTAGTTCTACATACGACGAAAGAATGCTTGAGTGCATGTTATAGATGAGTTGTATCGATCTGGTATCGATCCGAACGCCGTTCGTCGCTCTACGACGGCTCAAAACGTCGTCCATCCGCGCATTGAATCCCCTTAAGACCACACCGACCAACCACGCTTATAGGATTCAACGCTGGCTGCAGGAGTCTTAGCTGGACTCATCGTTTCAATTCCTCGTCGAAGATTTCAGGCCCTCCGCCACCCCTAGAGGGGCCATGGACGCCAGGGGCAGAGTTGGGGTACTTTGGGGTTGGTCTAAAGAGTAGCGGTTTAGGGAAATCAGTGAGTGCATTATCGAAGGTGGTCAATGGATGTATACAGAGAATAGGGAAGACGGCGAGAGTTTATTGGGAGTGAATATTGCGTGAAAATATGATCAGGAAATTGGAAGAGTGAGACGAAGAACATGAAGAAGAGGAGGATAAGAAGTTAAAGACGAAGAAGAAGACGAAGAAGTGGAGAAGGAGAAGAAAGAAGAGATAGAGGAAGCTGTTAAATTTAAAGGAGGAATTTTAAAGAGGAAGCAAATTGGGCAAGATAGAAGAAGAGGATGAAGAAGAGGATGAAGAAGAGGATGAGGTGGAGAAGGAGGAGGGGAGAACGAAGAAAAGGAACAGAAGAAGTAGAAAATGAAAAGAATGAGAAGGAAAAAGAGAAAGATGACGAATAAGATGGAGCGGAATAAAAAGAGGAGAGAAGGAGAGACACGGAACAGAGAAGGCGGAGGCGGATGAAAGGAAGCGGATGAAGTGGAAGAGTATAATTCCCGATAAATTTAGCCGTTTGAAGAGGTGAGGGTGGAAGAAGAAGAAGAAGAAGAAGAAAGGGGAAATGAGAAAGAAGATGAATACATTGAAGGGATGAAGAGCTTCGACGATAAGCATATGTATACGTACATACACCCGTATATTACGTTGTTTATATATATACATACGAATAATAAATACACACGCATATATGTATATATATGTGTATATATATGTATATATATATATGTGTGTATATATATGTGTATATATGTGTATATATATGTATATATATATATATGTATATATATATGTGTGTGTGTGTGTGTACTTGTGTACTTGCGTGAATGAATTGAACGGTAAAAGAGGGACGAGGATTTGACGCACGCTAGCACCATTAGGTCAACTCACCCTTCCATTGGTTAGGTGGCGTTGGTAGGACTAGTATTAGGACAGATGGCCGCCTTGTATGACTGCCATACTATATATATGTATATATTATAAATATATATATAACATATATATATATATATTCCTCCTCTCGTCCCTCCACTTTTTCTCATTTTGTCCTTATATACCCCACCCTCCATCCCTTTTCCCTGTCTCTGCCTCTGCCTCTGCCTCTGCCTCTGCCTCTGTTTGCCCCTCTGTCTCTCTTTCGCTCCACAGAGTTGCGTATCACGGCCCACCGCACACATTTAAGGATCTATATCCATAATCCCAGATACATATCATATGCTTCGCATATATATATATATATATATATATATAGAATATGTAGGCAAACATTATATATCGCATATCTTCCATACATATGCAATACATCATACACACGTATATATATAAAAATCATATCTTGTATATCATTTATATATATATATCGTCTGTCAATGTACACATATTATAATATTATATACATATATATATATGACATTTGATCTATAATCTATAATCCTGCATTGATTTCAATATCCATTCATCCATATACCGTCGTCATACATATTTACATCGATGGTAAGCAAGAGGCATATATACAAATATATATATAAATATGTATAAATATATATATATAATTACATATATAAAAATATATATATATATAACATATAGTTTTACGTGTGTATGTTATTGGATCGCTGTCAATGGGCGACGCAAACATGGCGTAGATGAGTGATGAGATTTTGGATCCTTTCACTTAAGTCCACAGCAGACGACGACGACGATCGTAATAACAGCAATACTTGTGTTACTCAACGGATCAGTCTCCATGCAAGGATTGGATATGTCCGTTTACCTCTTATCTATCTGTCTGTCAAATCTGTCTGTCTGTCTGTCTGTCTGTCTGCCTGCCTGGCCGTCTGTACGTCCGTCCATCCATCCGTTCATCCCGCCGTCGTTCTAACCACCCATCTATTTATCCATCCATCTAGTCATCCATCCATCTATCCATCCATTCATCCATCCATCCAACCAACCATCCACCCATCCATAGATTTATCCATCCATCCATTTATCCATCCATTTTTCCATCCATTTATCCATCCATCCATTCATCCCTCCATCCAACAATCAATCAATCTAACTTACTAACCAGTAACTAATCCCTAACCATAATGTTCTGTCTATCTGTACGTTCGTCCCTCTGTCTCTGTCTCTCCCTGTATACGTGTCATTGTCTGTTACTATTTTTAATTCATTCCCCACCAACAAGTACACGATGCACCATCATCCTCGTACGTTTCAATGCAGCACATGTATTGCAATGCAAAGCATCGAATATAATATAATGCAATTGAGAACAGTGCGTGCATAAACTTGCGACCAAATCCACAAAACATCGGCTCTTGATTAACGATGTTTGTCGGACATTCACGAGATGACAGCCATCGACACAATGCGTATTGTACGACGCCCTTTCATCACGTGACTTTGATTGACTGTCCCACCGACAAATTGGACGCCTGACCGACTTACGTTCTGACTGACACACTGACTGCGTGACTGACTGCGTTGCGGACTGAATATCTGACGTATAGTGACTTAATGGCTGACTGGCCGCCTTACAAGCTGATTGACTGCGACTGACTGGCTGGCTGACTGGCTGACTGACTAAATGACTGGCTGGCTGCTGGCTGGCTGGCTGACTGACTGAAAAACCGAGAGGAATTAGGTCATCTGTATCCACGGAGATGCGGTCGTAGGTCACTATGGAAACAATCGATGGTCATAGATGACTTGTTTCCATGTAGACACCTAGGTGACATAATATGTTATCGCCAATCTTCATTTAATTAGATATAAATAGAATTGTTGCTTACCCAGCTACGTATTGCGTGCCTTCCCTTCGCCTCTCTTGCATTCCCTTGCCCTATATTCCATTGCTTTGCCTCGCCTACTCTTGACTTGCATTCAATTGCATTGCCTTCTTTATACGCATGCCTTGCATTACTCGTCTTGCCTTAGTAGCTACCGCATTTCATCCCAGCCTTTTCTGTCATACCCTGCCTTCTCTCGCATTCCTTCTATCTTCTCTAGACTCTTTTGACGCACCTTTGACTTCCCTGTGATCCTATCGGCTTCTCCCAGCTTCTATTGACTTTCTCTGGCTTACCTTTGTTTCATCTTGGCTTTCCTTTCGCCTCCCAGGCCTTGCGGTGACTTACCTTCGCTTCTCTTCGTTTAATTTAGCTTCTCCTGTATTCCCATTGACTTCCCTTGGTTTCTATTAGTCCCCTCTGATTGTGCCATCCATGCATTCACTCATTTTCCTTCCCTCCTCTCACTTCTCAAAGCACGAAGAGTCACCGGCGTCATCTGGCGCCATGATAGGTACGTTTCCAAGGCAACGCACGAGGCGCCGTCAATGGACGACAGGTGGCGTCAGGACTTCGTTTATCTTGCCGTTCGTGTGTGCCTGCGTCCAATGGTATTCGACGAATAGAAGAGAAGAATGAAGGGAGGAAGGGAGGAGGGATGGAAGGAAGGAAGGAAGGAAGTGATACAGAGTCAGTTAGTACTCTGTGATAGAAGAATGGAGGGAGAAATGGAGAATGGAGAATGAATGAATGAAGGATGGAAGGAAGGGACGAAGGGAGGACAGGAGGGAGGCCGGAGGAATGGAGGAAGGAAGGTAAGAAAGAAGGGGTGAAAAATGAAAGAGGGAAAGAATGGAGGAAGGAAGGGAGGGAGGAAGAAAGGAACGAGAGGACGAATGAAGGAAGGAAAGATGGAACTTATGAATTATTGAATGATTTGTGATTATAGAACGATTTAATTAGTAAATGATGGTTAGAAGAAAGGGAGAAAACGGAAGAAAGCAACGAACTAAGGAATTGGTGGTTGAGGGAGGAAGACAAGGAAGAAATATGGAAGAAGGAAGGAAGGATGGCGAAGAAAAGAAGTGGTCAGGGATGAAGGTAAAGAGCGAGTGGCGAAGGAACGGAGGAAGAAGGAACGAAATAAAGGACAAATGAACCTGTTCAGTTATGAACGACTAGTATTAAACAGGTAGAAAGAGCAGCAAGCATCTCCTCTGCGAGATACGGAGTCTGGCAATTAGAACGGATGCCTTCGTTTACGGAGCGGAGACTGAAGATGCTCTCAACGCTAATCGCTAGAAGGGGGTTACCGAGGGCATTGGGTTGAAGAGGCGAGGTGGGTGGCGGGAGAGAGGGTAGGGTCGTGGCCAACGGGGCATCGGGGTCGGGGCGACGATGTAGCGCCGCAAGCGGAACATGACTCTTCCCGTCTGACGCGGCTTGCAGCTCAAACGGATGCGGAAATGACGTCATCTCAGCAACTGGTTGAGCCACCGATGACGTCGTGTCGTCTGCATTTCTCATCGACTTATTTGCATACACACACATAAATATATATACATATATAATTTGATACATATCTTAAGAATCAATACATAAATATATATATATATATTCATATGTATATAAATATATATTGGAATTATATGCATAAATGTGTACATATGAATACTATAGGTGGCGTGCAAAGACTTCATTGATCTCCTTTAAATGCACACATCCTCTTGTCATCACGGCATTTCCCTCGACGCCTTCTAATTCCCACTCCGTCCTTATACAAGACAGGTCACCAGCGTAAACACGCATACATATACAATACATATCGTACATAAAAAGAAAAACATTGTCATATATATATATATATATATGCATGAAATATGTACATGCATATATATATTATATATATACATCCTATGTATATATATATGTGACATAGGTACATAAATATGTATCATACGGATCAGGAAGTCGACCAAGCGCCGGAGCCCTGGCGTCGTCCTCTAATCCGACGGTCACGTGACAGTTGCACGTCACGTACTTCCGGTGCCGACGACGACGGGGAACCAGCGTGGGCGCCGTCTCCAGCAGAGAACCAGTCTCCGCGCATAGGATTCGAACCCGTTCGATCAAATTTGCGCCGGACGATTGTCACGGTGATTGACCGATTGATTGACTGATTGCGCGCTATAGGGTCTTCCAGTCTGTGCCGAGGAATCAGCCTCACCCTATCCCCGTTCGTACCCTTCCTCCATTCCACCCGATGCGTGATCCCTGTCCCGCAGCGGATTATCCGGACTTGATCCGGGCGACGCAGAAGAGATTGATGCTTTCCATAACGATCACAGTGCACAGATTAGGCACGGTGGCCGATTGGTTAGAGCGGCGGTCGGCCTCTAACGCGGAGAGTGCGGGTTTGATCCCATAGTTCAAGGCGGTCACTGCGTAGGCAATGCACCTTCAGCCTCAAGTCCTTAGTGCACGGTGCTCTACAAACACCATCGTTGCACGTCTGAACTTTGTACAGACAATATCATAACGCAGTTGTATTCACGGCGTATATTTGCTCTGCATAACAAGTGTAGCCGATCGCAATTTACGCAGGACAGCGATATATGGAGCGATTTATTTTGGTCATTTTAAAACTTATATTTTCCAGCGTTAGAGCTGGGAGCGCTTTTGAGAAGTTACCTCGAAATGGCGCCATACGAATGCTTGAATGAATGAATGCTTGAATGAATGAATTGGAATGAGGTCTCCTATGCTTTGACTGAGAAATAGCCGGAAGAGAGATAGAATTGACTCCAGAGGAGCGTAGACCTGA